>MU400784.1:0-43873 GCA_022578965.1 Xylaria sp. FL1777 | reverse complement strand
AATATGTTTTAAAAACTAAAGCTAGCAATTTAATTAATTACTAAAAGTTATTACTATAATAAAACTATAATAAAAAACAATAATAATATTTTACGCTTAAAAAACTAAAATATAATAAAATATTATAAAATTATTATATAGTATATTATTACTACTAATATTTACTTAACAAATTAGAAAATAATTAGTTTTTTAAACAAATTGCAAAAACAGAAATATAAAACCTTTATAAATTAAAATAATTAGTTATAACTATAGTTTTGTTATAAAATTAGCACAGGAGTGGCCTTTAAAGCGGCTTAATGCCTTTATATATACTTTGCACCTCTTTTTTTGCTAGCTAAAGCCGAAGTTATATAATAACTCACTTAGCTTACTAGGCTTATAGTGATTTAAAGCTTACTAGGCTTACGGTAATTTAATGTTTACTAGACTTGCAGTAATTTAAAAAAGGTTATTACTTTTTCTACTTTTTCTTTGTTTATATAATTATGCACTTTTTATATTTAATTACTTATTTAGTTTTAGTTCTTTAGCTATTAATTTTTTATAATTGCTAAGCATTAATATACTTATTATTTTTAATCTTTTAAAACTTTTATTAATATATAGTAGTAAAAGTACTTTAAAAACCTTTTTAATAAACTACTGTTAAAGATTTTATTATTACTTACAAATTAAAACTTTAAAAGTAAACTTATTATATTAATATATAACAAGTTTATTATACTTTAATAGCTCTTTAATTAATAAAACTTAATACATAAAAACAAATATTAGTATAAAAAGTTAAATAATAAATAATTTATAAAATAAACTCTTAAAAGTATATTAAGAAGATATTTAAAAGACAAAAATGCTAAATAGCATTACATAAGTAAACCTTACTTAATAATTAATAAAACTAGATCTAGGTTATATTACTAAAAATAAAAAGTTAAAAATTAAGTTTAAAGATCTTAAAAGCTTTTAGAACTAGCAACATATTAAAACAACAAACTTTAGCACTTTTACTAGCTATTTTTATTAAAAGAAAAGCAATAGCAAAAAAAAAGAAGTTAAGCAGCAGCAGTAAAAAAAAACTAACGTTAATACTAGCACTACAAAATAAACTAGTTGCTTTAACCTAAAAAATAGCTTAAATACTAAGCGTTATAACTTTTAAACTAGCATAAATATTAGTTATAATAATTAAAGCAGCAATAATAATTGCTACTATAATAAATTAAAGCTTTAAATAAGTAATTATATTATAATTAACGCTAATATTATTATTAGTAAACTTAACGCTTACTTTTATTACTGCTATACTTAAAGTAATAACTTAAAATAAAAAACCTAACTTTTTATTATTATTACTGCTTTTATTATTAAGATTATTTATAATGTTAAAAATATTAAACATTAAAGGTTTTAAACTTATTGCTTTAAAGCTTTATAATAAATCTATAAATATAAAAGCTGTTTTAATTTATGTTAAATTTTATTTAAAATAGCACTTTATTATTATTATAAAAAAAAATTAAAAAGTAATAACTACTTTATAATTTTTATTGAAAAAAGTACTAAAATAGTTTTAACTTATTTTAAAAGATTTTTTAAAAGCTAATAAGTTAATTAACTTTAAGCTAAAAATAAAAAATTTTTTTAAAAACTATATTAAGTTTAAAAATTAAATAAAAGCACTATTTAAAGATACTTAAAAAGCAAAACACGCAAAAAAAGCACTTTATTATTTAAAACAAATAAAAGCAATAATAAATTATGCTATAAAATTTAAATAATTAGCAGCAATTTTAAAATTGCTTAAGCTTATATTGTTTTATTTATTTTATAATAAATTTAAAACTTAAATTTAAAACAAACTATATAAAATAAATAAACTAGCAAAAATTAATACATATATTAATATAGCTATTATAATTAATTAATAATTATTTAACTAATACTTTAAAACTAAAAAAACTAAAAAAAAACAAAAAAAAGAATACTTAAAAAAGTATTAAATAAAAATTTAAGCAAATTAATAAAGTTTAAAAATAATAATTCTAAAATATATTTAAAGTTAAATGTTATAACTATAAAAAGAAAAAACACTTTTAAAAATAATGCTAATTTAAGAAAAAAAACAAAAAAAAAAGCTATAAAAAAGAAAAAATTCCTTAACTTAAAAAAAAAGTACAAGTTATAAAAGTTTAAAACAATAAAAAATAACAAAGCAATTTAAAGAATACGTTTTTAAAGCAAAAATATAAAGTTGCTATTTTAAGTTAAAACAAAAGTGCTACATTAAATAAATCTAAATGCTTTATTTATATAGGTTAAAATAAATAAGCATATAAATACTATTTAAAAGCTTTATAATTATTAAAACAAATTGCAAAAAAATATATTTATTATATAAACAATTAAAGTTGTTTAATATATAACTTAAAAAAATAGTTTAACTAAAAGTAGCAAATAATAAAAAGTAGTAAATTAATATAATTAGCAAACTTATAAAACTATAAAAACTTTAAACTATTAAAGCTTAAAATATAGCTTAAAAAAAAATTATATTTAAAGAAATAAAATTATAACTATAAATAATATAATTATTAAACTAATTATAAACTATTAAAACACTTAATTATTAAATAAACTTAAAGAAACAAAACTTATAAAACTTTAAAGCAAAAATAAATAAAATTAAAAGCTATAAAAAATACCATAAAAAAAAAACTAATAAAAATAAACGAAGTATTTTTATAGCTTAAACTGCTTTAAATATAATAAAACAAAAAAGCATTAATAATTAGCGCAAAAATTAATATGTTTTAAAAACTAAAGCTAGTAATTTAATTAATTACTAAAAATTATTACTATAATAAAACTATAATAAAAAACAATAATAATATTTTATGTTTAAAAGATTTAAAATATAATAAAATACTATAAAATTGCTATATAATATATTATTACTACTAATATTTATTTAATAAACTAAAAAATAATTAGTTCTTTAAACGAATTATAAAAACAAAAATATAAAACTTTTACGAATTAAAGTAGTTAATTATAACTATAGTTTATTATAAAAATTTATAAAGATTTATAACATTTGAAGAAAATTTTAATTATATTTATAATATTATTTTAAAAAAATATAAAAATAACTACTATAAATATTATTAGCTAATTAAAGCATAATTATACTAAAAAATAGTTATTAAAAGCAAAAAAGCTTAAAAACTGCAATTTAAAGCTTGCTTAAAAGCAAAAACAAAATAAAGTATAATAATATCTAGAGTACTAAATAAAATAAGCATTTAAACATTTTACAAAAAAAAATCAAAAAACAAAATAAATATTTGCTAAAAAAGCAGCAAGTAGCTAAAAAAACTAAAGCTTTATATAAAGTTTAATATAATAACTAGCAAAACTAATTTAAAGTTAAATTTATATATTAAAAAAAAAAATATAATACTTTAATTAACTTAAAAATATAAGCTAATATAATTTTACTTAAAGTAGCAAAACAAAATAAAATTTCTTAAAAATACAAGCAAAAATCCTAAAAAATTAAAAGATTTAATAAAAGCACTTTTAGCTATAATAATAGTTATATACTTAAAAAAACTAAACCTTTTAATATATTTATATAAAAACACAAAAAACAAATTATATTAAATATTGCTAATATATTTAATTATAACATTATTTTAAAAATACTATAGCTAAAAATTAGCAACCTTTTGATTTAATAAAAAGCAAAAACTATTAATTAAAAAAATAAAAAACAAAGCAAAAAAATTAGAAAAATTGCAAAAAAAATCTTAAACAAAATACTAAAAGTATATTATAAATTTTATAAACTATTTAAAAAAAGAAAAAAAAAAAAACTTCTTAAATATAGCTTATAAAATTACTATATCTTTATTAAAAAAAAATATTAACTAAAGCTTTATTAAGTATATTATATAAGCTTAAATAAAATAAACGCTTTATAAAAATACATTTAGAAAAACCTAGCAAAAAGATTTTTAAAAAAATCTTAGTTATTTATTAAATACTTTATAGTGCTAATACTTAAAATAAAAAATAAAAAACAACTAATTAATAAAAAAAAAAAACTAGTATAGCAAATAATAGTTAATTATTAACTATTAAACGTAATTATTATTATAAATAAATACCCTTTTATTTTGCTAGTAATTATAAAAAAAAACATTAGCTAAGCAAAATAGTTTATAGCAGTTAATATCTTAAATAAATATTATATTATTAAAATAACTAAAAAAAAAAAATAAAAAACTATTATATAAACAATATATAAATTATATAAATATATAGTTATGCTATAAAAACTATAAAACGTACTAGCTAGCTTTTAATATATAATAATAATAATTTTATGGAAGTTTTTAAATAAATTTATGTTTATTTATTTAAATAATATTTTGATTTATTTTAAAACACTAAAAAAACATAAAAAACACGTAATTTAAGTATTAAAAACACTTAAACAAGCAAAATTATAACTTAACACAAAAAAGTATATATAGCATATATAAAAGATTAACTTTTTAAAATTTATAATTATTTTAGAACAAATATAGATTTAATAATTAAAAATTAATATAATACAAAACTAAAAAATACTTAACTTAGCTACTATTATAAATATATAACAAGCATTAAGATTTTTAAACTATGTTTAAATGTTAATTTAAGACTTTAAAAAAATGGCATTTTACTTTATAAAGTATATAAAGAAAAAATACAAAAGAAAATCTTTTTTAATTTTAAAAAAAGCTTAAAAAGCTTTTAAAGAATTAAAACTAAAAGTTACTTTTAATTTTATAGTTAAACTACATAATTTATAAAAAAAAAAAAGCTAAAAATAAATACTTTAAATGATATAATTGCAGAAGTTTTAAAACAACTAAAGAATAACAAAAAATAGCACTTAATAGCTTATTACTTTAAAGCACTATAAAACGCAGTATTATAATACCTTATATATAATAAAGAACTGCTTGCAATTATTATAGCACTTAAAAAGTAAAAACTATTTTTTATAAAAACTATAAAGCTAATTAAGATTTATTTAAATTATTAAAACTTAATAAAATTTATAACTATGCAAAAAATTACTAAATAACATAAAAATTAAATAGTTTTTTTTTTTAAATTTAACTTTAAGATATACTATATTAAAAGAAAAAAAAACATTTAAGCAAACATATTAAGCTAATAAAATTAAAAAAGATTTAAAGTTTTAAAAAAAAACATTTAAGTATTATATTTTTAAAGAAATAAAAGCTTAAAAATAAAAGTTATACTTAAAAACTTTATAAATATATAGCTATAATAAGCTTATAACTTAAAAAAGTTAGCATAACTATAATAGTACAAAAGATTAAAAAATAACAAGCTAATATATAAACGCAAAGTTTACTTACTAAAATTCTTATAAAACAAGTTTATTAAAGAATTTTATAAATATTTATTATATAAACACTAAAAAGCAATAAAAATAGTTAAACAATTATAAAAAAAATACGATTTTTTAGAACTATAAAACATAGTTAAATTTATTATAAAAAAGTGCAATATTTACAATAAAGCTAAAGCAGCTTAATATAAGCTTTATAAACTACTATAACTTATATAAATATTTAAACAAGTATAGCATACTATTGCTTAAGATTTTATTATAATATTACTTTTATTAACTAATTTAGTTATAAAAGTATAATACAATAAAATATAAGTTATTATTAATAGACTTATTAAGTATACTTACTTTTTATTGTTTAAAAAAAATATAATAATTAAACAATTTATATACGTTTTTATATATTAATATTTAAATAAGCATAAGCTACTAAAAAGAATTGTTTTAAACTAAAATAAATTGTTTATTTTTAAGTTTAAAACTAGCTTTTTTAAATTTATTAGTATTAAACTAAAGTTTTTAACTGTTTATTACTTATAAACAAATAAACAAACAAAAAAACTAAACTAAATATTAAAACAATATTTATAAAATTATATTAACTATTAATAAAACAATTAAGTAAAACTATTATTAATAGTACAAATTTTATATAATATATTAATAAACAAAAATATAAATATATTTTTATATAAAGCTGTTTATAAATAGCAAGCAATTATTAAAAAACAAAAAAAAACATTAATAAAAGCACTTGCTATTTTAACTATAGTACTTTAAGCAAGAACTATTACAACAAAAATTAAAACGCTATAAGCTAAACTGCAATTATGCTTTTAATTTTTATAATAATAAATGTTAATATACTATAACAAAAAACAAACTAAAAGATTAATCTTTAAAAAAGAAAACAAAGTTTATTTGCTATAACAAAAACAAAATGCAAACATTAATATTTTTTAAATTAAAACAAAACAATTAAGCAATAAATTAAAATTTAAAAAACTTAGCCTTTTTAAAATTAAAGAAGTTATTTTACTTACTAACTATAAATTATTATTACTAAAAAATATATAAATTTACTTTATTTTTTATATTTTTTTATTAAAACTAGCACTTATTAAAATACTTATTAAAATATAACTAGAAATAAAAATAAATTAAAACGTTTATAAAGTTAAAAATATATTAAATTTTTGTTAAAACAACAATAACTTAAAGTATTTTATTAAATAAAAAAAATACTTATATATTAATAATACTTAAGAACTTAAAAAACATTTAAAAACTACTAAAGTAATTATAAATTAATTTTACTATTAATACTTTAATTGCTTAAAACTAAAAAAAAAAAGTTAACTTTAAAAAAAACGCCTAAGAAATTTTAATTAAACTTAAATAAAGCAGCTTGTACTGCTTTAGCTTGCTTTTTTTGTTGTTTTTGCTTTTTTGCTAGCGCTTTTTGTTCTTTTTTAATACGCTTTATTTTGTTTAGTTTATTTAAAAACTAAAGCTTTTGCTAAACTATTTTAATACTTTTCGCTTTTAAAAAACGTTTTTATATATAAAACTAAGCTAACTTGCTTAAAATAAAGTTAAAGCTATTTTAAGTTCGTTTTAATTTCTTTTGAACTAAAAATAACTATTGCTTTGCTTGCTTTTTTTTTTTCTTAAAACAATAGTGTTTAAAAACTATATTATTAATTAAATTAATTAGAACTTTTAATTTGTTGCAAAAGCAGCTAGCGCATATGCATTTAAAACAACAAAACATATTATTTATATTTTTGCACATTAATAACTAATTAAAGCAGCAAAAACAAAGCATAATTTTATAGCTAGTAAAATTAATAAAAAAAGCAAAAATAAGTCTTTGCTTTGTTTTAAATAAGCAGTTAGTTTTTTTAATGTGCTTTAATATTATAATATATAAAAAAAAAAGAAAAAAAGAATACTTACGGAAAATTGTTAAAACAACAATTCTAGAAAAAAAGAAATAATGTTATAAAATTAGCACAAAAGTAGCTTTTAAAGCAGCTTAATGCTTTTACATATATTTTGAACCTCTTTTTTTGCTAGCTAAAGCTAAAGTTACGTAATAATTTACTTAGCTTATTAAGCTTACGGTAATTTAAAGCTTATTAAGCTTATAGTAATCTAGTGCTTATTAAACTTGCAATAATCCAAAAAAAGTTATTACTTTTTTTACTTTTTTTTTGTTTATATAATTATACATTTTCTATATTTAGTTATTTACTTGGTTTTAGTTTTTTAGCTATTAATTTTTTATAACTGCTAAGCATTAATATACTTATTACTTTTAATCCTTTAAGACCTTTATTAATGCATAGTAATAAAAGTACTCCGAAAATCTCCCTAATGAACCACTATTAAAGATCTTATTATTACCTGCAAATTAAGACCCTAAGGGCAAACCTGTTATATTAATATATAATAGGTCCGTTACAAGTTTATTATAAAAATCTATAAAAATTTACAACATTTAAAAAAAATTTTAACTATATTTATAATATTATTTTAAAAGAATATAAAAATAACTATTATAAATATTACTAGTTAATTAAAGCATAATTGTATTAAAAAATAGTTGCTAAAAGTAAAAAAGCTTAAAAACTGCAATTTAAAGCTTAACTAAAAGCAAAAACAAAACAAAGCGTAATAATATTTAAAATGCAAAATAAAATAAGTATTTAAACATTTTACAAAAAGAAATCAAAAAATAAAATAAACATTTGCTAAAAAAGCAATAAATAGCTAAAAAAACTAAAGCCTTATATAAAGTTTAATGCAATAACTAGTAAAACTAATTTAAAGTTAAACTTATATATTAAAAAAAAAAATATAATACTTTAATTAACTTAAAAGCATAAGCTAATATAATTTTATTTAAAGTAATAAAATAAAATAAAATTCTTTAAAAATATAAGCAAAAATCTTAAAAAATTAAAAGATTTAATAAAAGTATTTCTAGCTATAATAACAATTATATATTTAAAAAAACTAAACCTTTTAATATATTTATATAAAAACACAAAAAACAAATTGTATTAAATATTGCTAATATATTTAATTATAATATTATTTTAAGAATATTATAGCTAAAAATTAGCAACTTTTTAATTTAATAAAAAGCAAAAACTATTAATTAAAAAAGTAAAAAACAAAGCAAAAAAATTAGAAAAGTTGCAAAAAAAATCCTAAATAAAATACTAAAAATATATTATAAATTTTATAAACTATTTAAAAAAAAAAAAAAAAAAACTTTTTAAATATAGCTTATAAAATTATTATATTTCTATTAAGAAAAAATATTAACTAAAGCTTTATTAAGTATACTATATAAGCTTAAACAAAACAAACGCTTTATAAAAATACATTTAAAAAAATCTAGCAAAAGAATTCTTAAGAAAATCTTAGTTATTTATTAAATACTTTATAGTACTAATACCTAAAATAAAAAATAAAAAACAACTAATTAATAAAAAAAAAAAACTAGTATAGCAAATAATAGTTAATTATTAATTATTAAATATAATTATTATTGCAAATAAATATTTCTTTATTTTATTAGTAATTATAAGAAAAAATATTAACTAAGCAAAATAATTTATAATAGTTAATATTTTAAATAAATATTATGCTATTAAAATAACTAAAGAAAAAAAATAAAAAACTATTATATAAACAGTATATAAACTATATAAGTATATAGTTATGCTATAAAAACTATAAAACGTATTAGCTAACTTTTAACATATAATAATAATAATTTTATAGAAGTTTTTAAATAAGTTTGTATTTATTTACTTAAATAATATTTTAATTTACTTTAAAACATTAAAAAAACACAAAAAATACGTAATTTAAATATTAAAAACACTTAAACAAGCAAAATTATAATTTAACATAAAAAAGTATATATAGCATACATAAAAAATTAACTTTTTAAAATTTATAATTACTTTAAAACAAATATAAATTTAATAGTTAAAAATTAATACAATATAAAACTAAAAAATATTTAACTTAGCTATTATTATAAACATATAATAAGCATTAAGATTTTTAAACTATATTTAAATATTAATTTAAAACTTTAAAAAGATAATATTTTATTTTATAAAATGTACAAAAAAAAATATAAAGGAAAATTCTTTTTAATTTTAAAAAAAGCCTAAAAAGCTTTTAAAGAACTAAAACTAAAAGTTATTTCTAACTTTGTAGTTAAACTACTTAATCTATAAAAAAAGAAAAAACTAAAAACAAATGCTTTAAATAGTATAATTATAAAAGTTTTAAAACAACTAAAAAATAATAAAAAATAACACTTAATCGCTTATTACTTTAAAGCATTACAAAACGTAGCATTATAATATTTTATATATAATAAAGAACTACTTATAATTATTATAGCACTTAAAAAATAAAAACTGTTTTTTATAAAAATTATAAAGCTAATTAAAATTTATTTAAATTATTAAAACTTAATAAAATTTATAACTATATAAAAGATTACTAAACAACATAAAAATTAAATAGTTTTTTTTTTTAAGTTTAACTTTAAAATATGTTATATTAAAAAAAAAGAAAACATTTAAGCAAATATACTTAGTTAACAAAGTTAAAAAGGATTTAAAGTTCTAAAAAAAAATATTTAAGTATTATATTCTTAAAAAAATAAAAGCTTAAAAATTAAAGTTATATTTAAAAACCTTATAAATATATAGCTATAATAAGCTTATAACTTAAAAAAATTAGCATAACTATAAAAATATAAAAAATTAAAAAATAATAAGCTAATATATAAATATAAGGTTTATTTACTAAAATCCTTATAAAACAAGTTTATTAAGAAATTTTATAAACATTTATTATATAAATACTAAAAAGCAATAGAAATAGTTTAATAATTATAAAAAAAATACAATTTTTTAGAACTATAAAATATAGTTAAATTTATTATAAAAAAGTGCAATATTTATAATAAAGCTAAAGTAGCTTAATATAAGCTTTATAAACTATTATAACTTATATAAATACTTAAATAAGCATAGTATACTATTATTTAAAATTTTATTATAGTATTACTTTTATTAACTAATTTAGTTATAAAAGTATAATATAATAAAATATAAGTTATTATTAATAGATTTATTAAGTATGTTTATTTTTTACTGTTTAAAAAAAATATAACAGCTAAATAATTTATATATGCTTTTATATGCTAATATTTAAATAAATATAAACTACTAAAAAAAATTATTTTAAATCAAAATAAATTGTTTACTTTTAAGTTTAAAACTAGCTTTTTTAAACTTATTAGTATTAAACTAAAGTTTTTAATTGTTTACTACTTATAAACAAATAAATAAACAAAAAAACTAAACTAAATACTAAAACAATATTCATAAAATTATATTAATTATTAATAAAACAATTAAGTAAAACTATTATTAATAATATAAATTTTATATAATATATTAATAAACAAAAATATAAATATATTTTTGTATAAAGTTGTTTATAAATAGCAAGCAATTATTAAAAAACAAAAAAAAACATTAATAAAAGTATTTGCTATTTTAATTATAGCACTTTAAGCAAAAACTATTGCAACAAAAATTAAAACGTTATAAGCTAAACTATAATTATGCTTTTAATTTTTATAACAATAAATATTAGTATACTATAACAAAAAACAAACTAAAGAACTAACTTTTAAAAAAAAAAACAAAGTTTACTTGCTATAATAAAAATAAAATATAAACATTAATATTTTTTAAATTAAAATAAAACAACTAAGCAATAAATTAAAATTCAAAAAACTTAGCTTTTTTAAAATTAAAGAAGTTATTTTACTTATTAACTATAAACTATTATTACTAAAGAATATATAAATTTACTTTATTTTTTACATTTTTTTACTAAAACTAGCACTTATTAAAATATTTATTAAAATATAACTAAAAATAAAAATAAATTAAAACGTTTATAAAGTTAAAAATATACTAAATTTTTATTAAAACAATAATAACCTAAAGTATTTTATTAAATAAAAAAAATACTTATATGCTAACAATACTTAAAAACTTAAAAAATATTTAAAAATTACTAAAGTAGTTATAAATTAGTTTTATTGCTAACATTTTAACTGCTTAAAATTAAAAAAAAAAAGTTAACTTTAAAAAAAACGCTTAAAAAATTTTAATTAAACTTAAATAAAGCAGCTTGTGCTGCTTTAGCTTGCTTTTTTTGTTGTTTTTGCTTTTTTATTAGCGCTTTTTATTCTTTTTTAATGCATTTTATTTTGTTTAGTTTATTTAAAAACTAAAGCTTTTGCTAAACTATTTTAATACTTTTTGCTTTTAAAAAACGTTTTTATATGCAAAGCTAAGCTAACTTGCTTAAAACAAAATTAAAGCTATTTTAAGCTTGTTTTAATTTTTTTTAAACTAAAAGTAACTATTGCTTTGCTTGCTTTTTTTTTTTTTAAAACAACAGTATTTAAAAACTATATTATTAATTAAATTAATTAAAACTTTTAATTTGTTGCAAAAATAACTAGCGCGTATATATTTAAAACAATAAAACATATTATTTGTTATTTTGTATGTTAATAACTAATTAAAGCAGCAAAAGTAAAGCATAACTTTATAGCTAATAAAATTAATAAAAAAAGCAAAAATAAGTTTTTGCTTTGTTTTAAATAAGCGGTTAGTTTTTTTAATACGCTTTAATATTATAACATACAAAAAAAAAAAAAAGAAAAAATACTTACGGAAAATTATTAAAACAACAATTTTAAAAAAAAGAAAATAATATTATAAAATTAGTACTAAAGTAGCTTTTAAAGCAGCTTAATACTTTTATACATATTTTATATTTTTTTTTTTTGCTAGCTAAAACTAAAGTTACATAATAACTTACTTAGTTTACTAAGCTTATAATAATTTAAAGCTTATTAAACTTATAATAATTTAAAGCTTATTAAGCTTATAGTAATTTAATGCTTATTAAACTTGCAATAATTTAAAAAAAGTTACTACTTTTTTTACTTTTTCTTTATTTATATAATTATGCATTTTCTGTATTTAATTATTTATTTAATTTTAATTCTTTAGCTATTAATTTTTTATAACTACTAAGCACTAATATATTTATTACTTTTAATCCTTTAAGACCCTTATTAATGCATAGTAGTAAAAATACCCTAAAAACCTCCTTAATAAACTACCGTTAAAAATCCTATTATTACCTGCAAATTAAGACTCTAAAAGCAAACTTGTTATATTAATATATAACAGGTCTATTATAACTAGCTATAAATAAGTAATTATTACTAAAGCTATAAATAAAAGTTAATAGTTATTATAATTATACAAAAATGCAAAATATTATTAATATAACTATAGCTTAAGCTTAAACTTTTTTGCTTACTTTTTTTATTGCAAACTTATAAGATTAATAAAAATAACTATTAAATTAACTAATTGCCAAGTTAATATTTAAGCTTAAAATGTTTAAAGCATAATAAAACAATAATACAAAAAATCCGTTTTTATTTAAAGAAATATTTATAATGCTTAAAGCTTTATTAACTAAGCTAAGCTATATAGCTATAACTTAACTGCTGCTTTTATTAAGCATTTTAATAAAAAAAAAGTTTTTTATTTAATAAAATAAGCTAATAATAAATTAAACTGCTTAATTAAACTAGTTTAAACATTTTTTTATTACTTAAAAATATAAAAGCAATTTTTTAAAGTTATTAGCTTTAATAATATATATAATATTAATTAATTTAAGCTGCTATTATTTTAAGCAATAAGCTAAACTTGCTTAAAAACAGTTTTTAATTCTATATTTAGCTTAATTAATAATAAAAAACAAAAAAGCTTTTAGTTTTTAGCTAAAAATATTTATTAACTTATAACATAATATATAATATAAAAGCTTAATATAGTTATAACTAATTATAATAAAGCAATAAAAGCTGCATTAAATTACTAGTTTTTTTTTTATAGCAATAAATCTGCATATATTATATTAATTTTAACGTTTTGCTTAAAGCTAAGCAAAAATAAGTTTTAAGTTAAATTAATAATAATAGCTTTATTACTAGCAAAAATAAAAATGCTACTTTTGCTAATTAAGCATTAATAAAGTTAACTTTTTTAAATAAACAGCTAGTTAAAGCTACGTTTATTAATAATAAAAAAATTTTTTATATATATTAAAATGTTTTAATTATATAAAAAAAAATAATATTTATAAAAACAAAAGCTATATATAAAAAGGCAAAAGTTGATTTTTGCTAACAATTTAATCACTAGCGCTATATTTTATAATATATTTATAGAACTTATAAGCTTTTTAAAATATAATAAACATATTATGATATTTATAAATATTACAACTTTAGCATTTAGGTTATATTAAGTATAAAAGCAAGCAATAATAATATAAAAACTTATTTTTTAAATAGCATAAGTTACTTATATAGTTTTATTAAAGTAATATAAAAAATAACAGTTAACTAAAAGCATAACTTTAAACAAGCTTATACTTAAAATAAAGTTTTAACTTAACGCAAATATTTATTATTATTTTTTAATTACTTAAATAAGCTTTAAATAGTTATAGCTTTAAAAAAGCTTAACTTATTTAATTAGCAATATTAAATTGCTTATAAAGCTATATTAAGCATAAATAATTTTTTTTTAATAAACATTAAATATTGCATTAATAACTATTTAGTTTTTATTAAATTTAAGATTTTATATTATTACAAGGTTTACTTTAAGCTAGCATATGCAAGCTTTTTTAATAAATTAAATATTTATTTACGTTAAAAGTTATAAAAATTATTATTAAAAAATATATATAAACAAATTTGCAACTTTAAAATTGCTATAATGCTTTATAATTAACTAAAGAACTTTATAAAAGCAATTTTTAGTAAGCTTACAATTAAACTAAGTAAACTATTAAATAAAGCTTTAAAAAAACAGCTAATAAGCTAAAAACAAAATTATTTATTAAGTAGCTAAAACAAGTTAACTTTAGCTAAGCTTAAATAAAGCAAAAGCTAATATAACAGTACTAAAAAAAGCAATAGTTATTTTTTTATTTAGCGCTAAACATATAGTTAATTAATAGTACTTAAAGTAAAAAGAACTATAAATAATAAATTTAATAAGCATTAAATATAGCTTAATATTTAGAAGTAAAAAAGTTAATAAAAGCTAAAATAATTAAATTAATAAATACTTAATATAACCGTTTGCAATAGTTTAATAATGTTTTATAAGTAAAAACTACTATTATAACATATAAAATGTTAATATTTAAAAGCTAATACGTTATATAAATAGTTTATTATAATACTTATATTAAAAAGTCTGCATAGAAATAATGCTATTAAAAAAAAAATTAAGCTAGAAATTTAATTAGTTGCATAAAAATAAAAAGTAGGTTTATTAAAGCAAGAAGTACTATAAAGTCTGTTTTTTAATTAAGCTAATAAAAGCATTATATGTTTATAAAATCATATGTTTGTATTAATTCTTTATGTATTTATATTAATTCCCAATATAAAATAGCTTATAAAATTAATAGTAGCTTTAAACATTTTAGTTAAAAAGCTTAGTTTAGCTTTTTTAAAAAATATTATGTTTATTACTAAATTAAAGTTTATAAAAGCAAAATTAAAAGTAGGTTTAAAATTATTAGCAGTAGCTAAAAATGAAATATTTAAAATAAAAAAGCTGTTTTTTTTCTTTTTGTTTTCTTTGCTTTTATTTAGCCGCTTTTTTTTGCTTTTTTTAACTTATTTTTTTAGTACTAAGTAAAAAAACTTCATAAAACATTGCAATAATAAATGCTTGCCTTTATAGTAAATATAAAAGCTATTATAAAAAGCTAAAAAGCTTACATTGTTTTTTTTTAGCTTTTGAAATTATTATTTGCGTTTAGCAACTATAACTGCTTTATTAAAAATTATTGCTGCTTTAATAATAGTGCTTATATTATTTTATTTAAAAATAATGTTATAGTATTAAAAAAACGCAATAAAAAAAACGTTAAATAAAATACTAAGTAAATTTAAAAACTTATTAATAAAAATAAGTTTTATAATAATATAAATAATATTTAAATCTATTAATTTATTTTAAATGGTTTAAAGTTTTATAGCTAACTTAATTACGTTTTTTTTGCATAACTTTAAAATAATAAAGTTTTATTATTAAATTAAGGATTAAAAAATAGTACTGCTACATAGTTTAAAGTTTTTAATAATTTTAGCTTAAATAAAAGCAATAGTATTTAGTTTTTTAACTGCTGCTTAAACGTTAGTTCTTAAACAGTTTTAAATTGCTATATAAGCTTTATTTTGCTTATTTTTTTAAGTTTTAATCTTTTTTTAAAAGTTGCTAGCGCTTTTGCTTTTGCGTTAAGCTAGCATTATTGCTTAAAACTTCTTTAGTAATAAACGCTTATATTTTGCTATTACTAAATAGTTAACTATTAGCTTAATAAACTTAATGTAGTTTGCTAAAAAGTTCATTTTAATAATAAATTTTAAGCTTACTATTTTTGCTTTGTTATTTATTATTTTAGTTTTTTTGCTAAAACACTTTTAAATATATTTTAATGCAAAAAGTAGTAATATTTAAGTTAAAAATAAATATAAAAACTTTTTATTATAGCTAATATACTATAACAAGTAAAATAAATGCTAGCAGTTTATATAAACTAAAGTAAGTTAATATAAAATAAAACGATTTAAATATAAAATTCCAAAGTTTTTTATTTAAAAAAGTAATAACTTTAAGTTTAAATAAATTAAATTTATTAAATAATAAAAGCATTAAAATTAGCTATAAGCTAAATAATAAGTTATATAATAAGCTTAAAGCTAAAAAAAATATAGTTGTTATTACTAATGTTTTTTATAAAAAAGTTGCTTAAAAAGCTATTTAGCTTAGCTACAAATAATAAAAAATTATTCTTGTTAAAAAATCTAACAAATAAAGAATAAAATACTAGTTTTTTTTTTAAGTAGTATTATTAAATATTTAATAATATTTTAATAAAAAACTTTTATTATAATATAAATTATATTCTTAAAAATTAAAAGGTTAAAAGTTTTAGTTTATATTATCTTAAGTGCTTTAAACTAAAATAGTCCTTGCGTTTATATTTCTTTAGCTATACTACTTTTGTACTAATTATAACCTTTTTTACTCCTTTTAATATAAACTCGGAATTTTGGTTTAAAGCAACTATGTTAATTTTTTTGCTTATGTTTTTATTTAAAAAACAATTGTTAAAATAACTGATTATTAGTTGCAACTTTTATATATAGTACGTATAATAGGTTTTACATAAAGACTACTTTATGTAAAAGCTATTGCATAAACTAAGGTAATCTTAATGTTAGCTTAGCTTGTATGCTAGCAAAGTTCTGATACATAAAAGAGAACTTTTGCTTTGTACGAACCTTTTTTTCTTTTAAACATACAAAACATAAATAGCTTATAATATAAAGATTATTATACTTTGTTTTAATATATATATATTAAACGTATAATCGTATAAAGCTTATTTAATACTAATTAGTAGTTATATTTGCATTTTTAACTTACTTATAACAAACTATAAATTAGTTAAAATAATAATAAAATTATATAATACACTTTTATTTTAATTTATTAAAAAAAGATTTGTTTTTTATATTGCGCTTGTTTTTTTTTTAATGTATAAACATATTGTTTAGTTTACTCTTTTTAATTAGCTAAAGTAAACACATACGAAAAAAAAAAAAAGAAAATCTAATTTATTTACGTACGAAAACCAAACTTTTAATTTGTTTATTAGTACTAAAAACAAAATAAAAAAAATAGTAAGCAACTTTATTACTTTTTTAACTATATTGCTATATAAATACTAAGCAATATATTAATTATATTGCTATATAAAAGCAAAACAGCAATTTATATAACTTAAATATAAAATTAAATATATTATATAATTTAGCTAAATTTACTATGTTTTAAAAAAACAAATAACTATTTATAATGCTTTTAAAATTAAAGCTAGTTATTTTTACGTACGAAAATTTAGCTAAAAATGTTCTAATAAACGTATAATAAATAAATGCTTAAATTAATCTTAAAATATAAAGCCAAAAAATTAATTTTAGCTATATAACTAAAATTAAGCTAAATATTAAGCTAGCATTTTATTATGCTAACTATTTATATTTTTATAAACTACTAAATTACTTTTAAAAAAGGTTTGCTAAAACTTTTAAAAAATAAACAAAAAATTATTTCCGAAAAATTTATTAAAACGTATAAAGCGCTTTACTTAAAAACCTTAAGTTAAAAAAAATCTACTTAACGTTAAAAACAATTATAATTTAAAAGCTTATAAAAATAACTTATAAAAACTTTATAATTAAGAAATTAAAAAAACTACTAAATATTTATTATATAATAATTATTTAACTATTAATAATATTTTTAATATTAAACTAATAGCTAAATACTTTTTTGTATAATAATTAAAACTTTTTAAACTATTTATATACTAAACTACTTTTTAAAGACTTAAGTTCTAACGTACAATTTTAAACATAATAATATAAATATTAATTATAATTAATCTAGCTAAATATTAAACACTAGAATTTTTTAAGCTGTTTAATTTTTATATAATAAAAGTAAGCTATAAACTAATTTTTTAACTAATATATAAATACTTTGTTTAGTATTATTTATTGCAAATATTAAAGCAAAAAACATATGTTTATATAATATTAAATCTAGCTATTAAAAGCATGTTTTTTAATTTATTTTTAATAAAGTTTATATAAAATAAATTTATACTTTTTAATAAATATATTGCTTTTTAAAAAAGCTAAAACTTAAGCTAGAACTATATAAGCAAGCTATATAACTTATTATATAATAAAGCTTATTTATTTATTATTACTTGCTAATAAATTAAAATTACAAAAAACTAATACTACGCTATATTTTTATATATTTTAAAAAGTTATATAAAAAACTTTTTTATTAACTATATTAGTTTAAACAAAATATAAAGTAAAATATATTATATAATAAATACTTACTTTAATACTAATATAAATTATAGCTAATATTAAGCTAATTAAATAATAGTTTTTTTTGTATGAATAAAAAAAAAAAACTTAAACTTAGCTTTGTATAAAATACTTAAATTAATGCTTAACAAGCTTAAAAAAGCATAACAAACGCTTAATGCTAATTATTAAAGCAAAATTTAATTAAGTATAAATGTTATATAAGCATATTAAAGTATATTAAAGTTAGCTATAGCGTTAATTTTTTAAAAACTTATATATAAAAAATTTTTTGCTAACTTATAAATATATTTATATATAACGTTAAATAATATAGCAAAAACCTTTATATAAAAAAACAATAAGTTATATTTTATAAACTAAAAATATAACTATAGTTATATAAAAAACTAATGATTTAAATTTATATTAAAGTTATTAAATTAACTAATTAAATAGTTAAGCTACTTTTAAAGCTATAACTAAAAAAATTAAAACTTTTGTATAAATAAAAAATGCTTTGTTTGCTAAAAAAAAAGCTACTAGTTAACATGCTATACCTTTTAAAAAAAAGCTTATATAAAAAACATATTTTTTAATTTGCACAAAATAATTTATAGCTAAAAACTTACTTTAAAAGAATTCTTTTTATATATAACAAAATATAAAAGATATTTAAAGTTAAACAATAGTACTAAAAATATTAATAAAAAATTTAGTAATTAAACTACTTAATATTTAGTAAATAGTACATTTTTTTATTATATAATAGGAAAAAATATTTAAAACTATAAAATAATAGTATTATATAATTAGTTTATATTAAGCAATTATTATTATATAAACTATTAAAGTAAACTTTAAAATATTAGCGCTTTTAATTATTTAATAGTAAAGAAAGCTTAATTAAAAGTATACTTTTAAATATATTTTTATATAAAAGTTAATTAAACCTTAAGTAATGCTTATATTTATTTTAGCAAAAGTAATATTATAAGTGCTATAAGTATTATATAAATAAAAAACGCTTTTAGTATAACTATATATTATATTTTAAATATTTTTACTTTTTTTTTATTTTTATTAAAAAATGCTAACTACTTAAAAACATATTTTAATAACATAAAAAACATTATTATATAATAAAACAAAAAAACTATTTTTGTTATATAAAAATAAAAATACTTGTTTTTTAATACTAGCTTATATAAAGCAAGTTTATATTTTACAAAAACAGAACTTTAAAAGCTTTATAAATGTTTTAAATATTTTTATACAAAAAAACTATATAATATGCTTAGTTATGCAAGCTATAATATTAATTGTTTTACTTTAAAAAAGATTTAGAAGTTTTGCTATTATTACTAATTATATAATTAAACATTTTGTTGTTTTAAATTTATAATTAAAAATAACTATAACTTTAATTATAAAGTTATAATTAATGCTATATAAATAAACAACAAGTAAGTTTTATATATAATTAATATAGCTATATTATTTTAAGCAGCTATATTTTTAAAATTTATGTTTGCATAAAATGTTTAAAAAGCTTTATATAAGTGTTAAATTAACGTATATTAAAAACTTTTAGACTATGTTATATATAACTTTAGTACAAACTTTTTATTTAAAGAATTTTAGAACTAAGCTAAAATTATAAGTACAAAGTGCTAAAAAATGCTTATTAAAGCTTATTAAGCTATTAATAAAATAAAAAAAGCATATAAACCTTTTTATTATATGTATAACATACTAAAAGCTAAACTAGGTTATTATATAAAAAATAAGTTAATTTTGCAAATAGTAGTTAAAGCTTTAAATAATATTATAAAGCTTAATAGCTTAGTTTTAATGCTTTTTATATTTAAGGCATATTTAAAGGTTAATTAAAACTTTTTTTTTTTGCTAAATATTATATAAAAAGCTAAAGCAGTTAAAAAAGCTATAAAAATGCTTTATAAAAAACAAGCAAAAGTTAAAATTAGCTATATAATTTATAAACGCAATAAGCTAGCTTTACATAAAGTATTATTTTTACTTTTATGCAGTAAAGTCTTTATATAGTATAAAAAGCAAAGCTAAAAAAAACCGTATAAAATATAGTTAATTAAAAAACTTAATATAATTATTAACTTTATAAATAGCTTAATTTGCTTTAAATAAACATAAATTAAGCTATATTATTATACAACTAAACATACTTTAGCAAATAGTAAAAAAAAAAATATAATTATTATAAAACTAGCTATAAAACTAGCTATATAAAAAAAACGCAAAAAACCTAAAAAAGTTAAGAACTTTTTTATAGCGTTTATATAAAACATTAGCAATTTGTTTTTAACCTTAAAAAAAAAACAAAACTATGCTTTAGTAATAAAGTTATGCAAAAACAGCATTATTAGCACTTTTAGCGCTTTGTTCAAAAAATCGAATGCTATAAAAATTAATAACCTTATTATATAAAGTGTTTTTTAGTTTATAAAATATAATCCGGACAAATATAATAACAGTTAAATTTTTAAGTTTTGCTTTATATAAAAAATCAAAAAAAAAAAAACTAAGCTATATAAAAAGTTTAAATTAGTTATATAAAGCTATAATAATATAAAAAAAAAAACTATACTAATTTAATTACTAATAATTTAGCAAATAAACTAATAGTTATTATTAGCTTTAAGCCTTTTGTTAATTTAAAACTTTAATGCTTTAAGCAAACTTTGAAATATTATATAAATATATATATAATTAAAAAACAAGCTTGCATAAAAGATCTTTGCATAACTACTTTTTAAACTTATTTTAAAGTATTTTAAAAAAACTATTATATAAATTATATAACTATTATATAACTTAGCTAAATTAAAGCTATATTAGTTTAAAACTTATTATTAATATTACTATAAAAAACTTAGTATAATAATCTTTATATATAACTTATATTTATTGTTTATATTAAAACTTTTATATAAATTTAGCATTATAAATTTATAAACAAACAATATGTTTAGCTTTATTACACCTAAATTTTTAGCAAAAAAAAAACGTAAGTTATATAAAGCAAAGTTTTATATAAAACTAAAAAAAACTTTATAACAAAATTACTTTATTAAATTTAATAGTAGTTAAGTTACCTTTTTATATAAAGGAAATATAACGCTTATATAAAAAAGCTAAGCAAATTAATTAGCTTTAATTAATCTTTGTACAAAAAATGCTGCATAGCAATATGTTTTTTAATGCGTACGTGATGCTTATATAAGTAGCATTTGCTAATTAAAAGCTACGTATAACTTTGCAGCTACTGCTTAAATAACTAATTTAGCACTAATAAATATTAAAAATCTAAACTATAAAGTCAAGTAATAAATAAATAATCATAACTGCAAATTAACGTTTATACTTTTAAATTTAAGCTATATAAAACTGTTTATTTTTATAAACAGTTTATTTGTAAATAATATTAATATAACTTTATAACTTGGATTTATTATTGTATTTGCAATAAAGCACTATATAAAAGAAAACCTAGCTTTTAAAATCAAAAAAAACATCGTATATTAAAACTTTAGCAAGTGTAAGCAAATAATATAAAGTATATTAACTAGCAAATTATATAGCATAATAAATAGCTTTAATAGCGCTATAGCTCTTTATATAACGCTTTAAAAAATTATAGCTACGTTAAAAATACTTTTAATTTTTGTTGTACTATATTTAAACTTAAAATTGTTATATAACTGTTTAGTAAAACTAAGAACTACTTAAAAAAAACGCCTTATAATTAATATTATATTATTTAAAAAGTTATATAAAAAAAAAAAAATCTTTGAAATATAATAAATTAATAGCAAAAATAATTTAGCTAACGCATTTATAAAAAAAACACTAAACTAAGCGCTAAAAACCCTAGTATTTATAAATTAGCTAACCGTACAAATAAAAGCATTCGTAAAAAAAAAGTAAAAATAACCTTTATATAAACAAATTAAAAAAAAAAAGTCAAAAAAATACTTTTATATAAAAATTGTTATAATAATTGTATAATAAATAAAAAAGTAACAAGCAAATATATTTAATTTTAAAAAAAACACTAAAAATTTATAAGCTATTATAAATTTTATATTTTTTTTTATATAACTATTTTTTAAGCTATATATAAGTGCTTAATATTCTTTTTTATTTTTTTTATTAAACTACTATATAACATTTAACCTTTTTTTATTTATTTAAGTATAATAATTGTAATAAGCACTATATAATTATTAAACGTATATAGTATACGTATTACTTTAAAATTTTACTATTTATTAGTAACCTTAAAATAAAAAGCTTTTGCGGTTTATATAAGCATTTTAGCTGCATAAAGCAATTATAGTACTGCACAACTAAATAAATACTACATAAAAGTAGCTTTTATAACAAATTATTTAAGCTATAATAAAAGCAATTAAAGCATTATATAAAATCTAAACCTTAATATTAACCGAAAGCATTAATATAACTTAAAACTTGTTACTTTTTATATAATAAATAATTATTAGCAAACTATTTAAACAATAAGCTATACAAAAAAAAAACAAATATATATATTTATATATAGCAACTAAAAAAATAATTAATTGCTAAAATTACTAATTAGTAGTTATATAACGTTATAACCACTGTTTTAGCTTATAACATAAAGCTAACAATTATTAATGTTATATTATAATAAAGCAGCTATTATATAAGTATATATATATATATATATAAGTATATATATAAAAATAACTAAGTATAAAGCTGTTATAAGTATATATATATACATATAAAATAGCTAATAGTAAAATAAGCAGCTATATAAAGTAAAAAATCTAAAGATATAAAAATAACAAAAAGCACTACAAAATTCGAGCTTTTTTTATAAACAAAGCTTTGCTTTTATACTTCGGTATATTATTAAACTTGCTGCTATATAAAAAAAGAACTTTTAATTAACCTTAATATAAATTGCTTACTATTAATATTTTACTTTATACTATTAACTAACGTTAGTTAATTATATAACAATAAAAACAAAGGATTTTAATTATACTAATAATAACTAAACTGCACGAAAGTTTAAGTGCTTTACTTAAAAAGCAACTACTTTTAAACTTAGGCTTCGTATAACTATAAAGTTTAAAAAAGGCAAACATATAAGCAACCTTTTTTTTGCAAAGATTAAAGTATTAAGTGTTTAGCTTTCTATAAAACTATTCTTTTTTATTTCTTTTAAATAGCATTATATAAAAGGAATTGCAACTAAAAAGAAAATAGCTAGTATTAAAATAACTAATTATTAATTGCAACTTTTATATATAATACGTACAATAAGTTTTGCATAAAAACTACTTCGTGCAAAAGCTATTATATAAACTAAGGTAATCTTAGTGTTAGTTTAGCTTGTACGCTAGCAAAGTTTTCATACATAAAGAAAAACCTTTGTTTTATACAAACCTTTTTTTCTTTTAAACATATAAAACATAAATAGCTTATAATACAAAGATTATTATACTTTGTTTTAGCATATATATATTAAACGTATAATTGTACAAAGCTTATTCAATAATAATAAACTATAATTTATTTACGTAGCAACTTTAAATTTGTTTAAAGTTATACTTAATTAATTAATTATTGTATTTTGTATATAGTTATATTTTTTTCGTATTTTTTTAACGCTTAATTCTTGTTATATTACATATTATAGATTTTTTAACCGAAATATTGTTTTTTTTATTATTGTTTTTTTTGCAATTATTTTGCTTGCTTATATAGTTTACTATACTAACATGTATATTACTTTTTATATCTAAATTAACTAACTTTTTTAATATTACTTTTATTGCTTTTAATTTTAAAAATAATTTTAATTATAAAAGTAATAACTTAAATAAAAAATCTAATTTTGTACGCTAGCAATAAGTTATAACAAACATATAAAAGTATTAATATTATAATTATAATTAAGGCTATAATTTTTGTTAGTTTTTAAAAGAATAGCTTTTATTATAAACTATAATTAATAACTAATTAAAGCTATAAATGCACAAAATAGTTAACATATTAAAAAACTTTAAAGTTTAATAGCGTTTTTAAAAAACTAATATTTAAATAAAATTTAAGGAAAATAATGCAAGTTATAATATTATTAACATTTTTACATTTTAAAACAAGTTTTTTACTTTATTTAAATAATTAGCTTTTATTAAATTTAATTTTAAAGCATTTAAAGCTTTTAGTAAAAAGCTTTGCTAAGTTAAAAATGTTTATAATATATAATAAATTAAAAAGTTACTTTGTTTTTTTTAGTTTTAAATCTAAAACGCATTTTTACGTTTTGCTGCTTTTTTTTTAGGTATTTTTACAAATTAGCAAACTAAGCATAAATTTTATAACATAACTAAAGCTAATATGCTGTTTTTTTATATTATTAAAGCATATATAATTATAGCTTTATTATTAAATGTATATATACTTTTAATAAGCAATTTTTTATAGCAATTTATTAGTATTTATTTTTATAGTAATAAAATATAAACTTAAGTAATTAATACTTTTGCTTAATTTAAAATATATATTAGCTATACGTTTGTTTTAAAACAGCTAAATAAAATAGCTAAACAAAGTTATATATATAATAGTTAATTAACTAATGTTTTAATACTTAAATTAATAAATATATAGCTTAACTTAAAGCATATTATTTATAATTTAAGTGTTATATTTATATATAATAATTTTAACTTTAAAAACAGTGTTTAAAATCTTAGCATAAGTTATAAAAATATTATGCAAAATTTAACTAACTGTTTTATAGTTATTAGTTTAAACATGCTTAACTTATTTATGTAATTATAATAATATATTATTACTTTTTTTAAAAAAAAATAGCTTTTTTTTTATTTAACGCTAACTTTAGCTTATATAAATAAAGCAATTAATTATTTATTAGTTTATGTTGTTTAATTTTTATTTAAATTATTACATTTAAAAAGGTTTACTTTATTTTTAAACATTGCATAACTACAAAATAACATTAGTTATATTTTATAAACTTTTGCTATTTATAAAAACAAAAAAAAAATATCTAAAGTATATTAAGTTTATAATACTTTATTTTATATTATTTTAAATTATTAAAAGTATAATAAATAACTTATAATAATACATAAAAATTAAAAAACTATATTTTTTATTTAAGCTATAATAGCTGCTTAAATAAAAGCAAGCAATATATATAATTATAAACAATAAATGCTTTTTATATTAGCTTTTTTTTATATTGCGCTAAATTTTATTTAACTAATTTTTTAAATTTTTTAGAATTTTTTTATAAAATATAACGTATAATTTTTTAGCTATAAGCAACATATTAAAAAAAATAAAGTTTAATACTATTAAGCTTTACTATTGCTATATAATAAATTTTATACTTATATTTTAGCATTTTTAATTTATAACTTAGTTAAATTTAATATATTATTTTTTAATAAAGTTTAACTAAACTATATTTAAACAGCATTAAAAAGCATAAATTTTATATTATTTAAGCAAAAAATTATAGCTTTATAGTTTTAATAGTTAAAATATGCAAATTAAATAAAAAAATATATTTAAAACAAAAGTAAATTAATTAACATTAAGTTTTAAAACTATTGCTAATATATAAATATTATAAAATATTTATTTATAATAATTATAGCAGTTTAGCTTAGCAACTATAAAGTATTATATTAAATTATTTTTTATTTTTTTATTTTTTTTTATAGAAAAAAGTCTAATAATTATAAATTAAAAATGTTATATTTTGCTTAATTATTTTATTTTAATGTTATAAAACTAAAACTTGCAATAAAAATACTGCAGTTAAGCTTTATTTAATATACTATAACTAAAAGCAAATAAAAAGCTATTAATTTAGCTTTAAAGCATATTAATAATATTTTTGCGATTAATATAAAAAATAATAAAAACTTTACGCAGGATATTTTTGTTATATTTAATTAATTAGCTATTATAAGCTTTTATATTGCTTTAATTTATAGCAATATAAAATAGTTTTTTTAAACATATTAAAATAAGCAGCATATTTTTTTTTCTATTAATTAAAATATTATTAAATATGCTTGCAAAATATATATTAATAATAATACTAAAAAACGTACTAATAGCTATATTATGTTATATAATTTTTTTAATGTGTTAAATTTATTAATAAAAAAAAAGCAATAATTTATTAATATTAAAATTAATAAGTTTAATACTAAGGTTGTTTAACTAATTAAAGTTTTAATATAGTAAAACATACTAAGTTTAGTTAATAAAAATAAGCTATTTATTAAAAGTAATAAAAAATAGCAGTTATATACTTTTAATTATAAAAAAGCAAAAAAAAAAAAAAAGAAACTAAAGAATTATAGCTAAATATAAATTAGCATAAAGTATTATATATGTTTTACTTTTTTTGCTTTTTTTTTGGCTTTTTAGGACTACTATTTGCTAGTAATTCTTTATTATGCTTTAGTAGTTTAAATTATATTAGTAAATTTATAGCTAGTATTATTATTATTAATAACCTGTTATGCTACTTTATAGCGCGGTTTTTTTACCTGTGTACTTATAAGTAAAACCGTATAAAAAGCCGGATAAAAACCTTATGCAATAATGTTTATGCTGCTACTTTAAAGTTTTTTTACTTTATAATAACTAGTTTTTACTAACTAGCTTGCTAAATAAAAAATAATAGTTAAAAAGCAAAAGAACTTTTTTTAAAGCTTTTAAATCTTTTGCTTTTTTAAAAAGCGCACAAAAGCTTTTTTTTTGTTTTTTAGAACTTCTAAAAAAGCACTTTTGCTTTTTTTGCTAGTTTTTTCTTTATTTTTTGCCTTTTTTTTTCTTTTTTTATTTTCTTTTATTTTAACTGCTTTATTATATATTGCTATTTTGTTAGTAATAAATAATTATTTTATAATATTACTTGCAGCTTTAAGCTTTTTTATAGCTAATTATAAGTTTTTATTAATTTATAGCAGCTTAGCTATAAAGCTTTTTTATAGCTGCTTTTTTTTGTTTTTTAATAAGTTACAATATAAAACTATATGCTAAAAAGTTTTTTTTCTTTTTATGTATTTGCAAAAAAGCATAAAAAAGCTTAAAACTTTTTTTTTATGCAAAAATGCCTTTAGCTCTATTTTTTTAATATATATTTGCATTATTATAATTGTTTTATGCTTTAATAATTTGCTATACTTTTTAAAGGCTTTATTTTTGTTAAGCTTTTGTTTAGCTATTACTAAATAATTACTGCTTGTTTTAGTTTAGCTTTATTTGCTTATTTATTTTTTTTTTAGTGCAATTTTAAGTTTTTTTTTTTTTAACTACTTTTTTTGCTAAAAGTTTAAAGCTAGCATTAGATTTTTTTTAGCTATACTTTTATTATTGCTTATAAGCTTGCTTTTTGTTTAGTTTTTAGCTTTTTAAGCTTTTATGTTTTAAATAAAAGTTCTAATTTTTTTTGTTGCTTTTTAAATTAACTTTTTAGCTGCTAAGCTTTTTATATAATGCTTGCAAGCTATTGTTTTATTACTAAAATATAAATTAATAAAAAGAATTTTTATTTTAGTTTTTAAGTACTTTGTTTTAGTTGCTTTAAAAGCTTTAATTATGCATTTAAAGCACTTGTTTTAAGTTATTATTAGCAAGTTAGCAATATTTTTTGTTTTGTTTTTTTTAAAGTTTTTATATTAAATTGCTGCGTTATAAGCTAAAGTATTTTATATTATTATAACATATATTTGCTTTGCTTTTATTATACTACTGCTTTATATAAAGTTTTATAGCTTAATTATTACATATAACTAAATGCTTAGTTTTTTTTTAAGCTTTACTAAGTGTTTTTTTTATTTTATGTTTTTATTAAACTATACTTTTAAAAACTTTGCGCTGTTCTTTAAGTGTACTATTACGTTAAAAAAGTATACTATTTATATAAGCGCTGTTTTACTGCTAAAAAAATACATTAATTTGTTTTTTTATAATATAAACTTTATTTTATATTGTTTTGTTTAGCTTTTATACGTTTTTTATGCTACTTTTAAAGCTTTATAGTTTTGCTTTATATTTAAGTTTGCTATAATAAAGTTAGTATTATTAGCAAAACTAATTATTACTAGCTTTTAGTATATAATAAAGTTGTTATAAAGTATTGAAATATATAAAAAAAAAAAAAGAAATAAAAGCGGAAACTCTTAAAAAACTTTAGCTTTTAGTGTTATTAGCTAAAACATTGCTTTATTAAAGCAAAAATGTATTATATAGTTTAATATAAAAAAGTTTACTTATATAATTATCTAAAAAAAAAAGCCTTTTTATTGCAAAATATTGTTACGAAATGGGTTAACTAGGCTGGTTGGAAGCTAGGTGTGGAAAAAGCATGCGCGGAAAAAGTCCTATTTGTTAAAAGGATATGTATTTAAACCACTATGAGGGTTTAATGCATAAACTTAATAAACTTGAGCGTTAAGTTTATTAAGCTTTAGATTTAACGAACTTAAGCGTTAAGTTTATTAAGCTTTAAACTTAAAATAATATAGCGTTAAATTTATTAGAAAAAGCAACGTTTATAAATTATTACTATTGTTTTTTTTGTTTATATAATTATGTACTTTTTGTATTTAGTTATTTATTTAGTTTTTAGCTTTTTAGCTATTAATTTCTTATAACTGCTAAGTATTAATATATTTATTATTTTTAATTTTTTAAAACTTTTATTAATATATAGTAGTAAAAGTACTTTAAAAACTTTCTTAACGAACTACTGTTAAAAATTCTATTATTACTTACAAATTAAAACCTTAAAAGCAAACTTATTATATTAATATATAACAGGTTTATTATACTTTAATAGTTCTTTAATTAATAGAACTTAATATACAAAAATAAATACTAATATAAAAAATTAAGTAATAAACAATTTATAAAATAAACTTTTAAAAATATACTAAAAAAATATTTAAAAAACAAGAATGCTAAATAGTATTACGTAAGTAAACCTTACTTAATAACTAATAAACTAAATCTAAGTTATATTACTAAAAACAAAAAGTTAAAAATTAAGTTTAAAAATTTTAAAAACTTTTAAAACTAATAATATATTAAAACAATAAACTTTAGCACTTTTATTAGCTACTTTTATTAAAAAAAAAGTAATAGCAAAAAAAAAAAAGTTAAACAGCAGTAGTAAAAAAAAACTAATGCTAATATTAATGCTATAAAGCAAACTAGTTGCTTTAACTTAAAAAATAGCTTAAATACTAAGTATTATAACCTTTAAACTAGCGTAAATATTAGTTATAATAATTAAAGCAGCAATAATAACTGCTACTATAATAATAAATTAAAGTTTTAAACAAGTAATTATGCTATAACTAATACTAATATTATTACTAGTAAACTTAATGTTTATTTTTATTACTGCTATACTTAAAGTAATAATTTAAAATAAAAAACTTAACTTTTTATTATTACTACTGCTTTTACTATTAAAATTATTTATAATGTTAAAAATGCTAAACATTAAAAGTTTTAAATTTACTACTTTAAAGCTTTATAATAAATCTATAAATATAAAAGCCTTTTTAATTTACGTTAAACTTTATTTAAAATAGCACTTTACTACTATTATAAAAAAAAATTAAAAAGTAATAACTATTTTATAATTTTTATTAGAAAAAGTATTAAAATAGTTTTAATTTATTTTAAAAGATTTTTTAAAAGCTAATAAGTTAACTAACTTTAAGCTAAAAACAAAAAAGATTTTTAAAAACTACATTAAGTTTAAAAATTAAATAAAAGCATTATTTAAAAATACTTAAAAAGCAAAATACATAAAAAAAGCACTTTACTGCTTAAAACAAACAAAAGCAGCAGTAAATTATGCTATAAAATTTAAACAATTAGCAGCAATTTTAAAATTGCTTAAGCTTGCACTGTTTTACTTATTTTATAGTAAATTTAAAACCTAAATTTAAAACAAATTATACAAAATAAATAAACTAGTAAAAATTAATACGTATATTAATATAGCTATTATAATTAATTAATAATTATTTAACTGGTATTTTAAAACTAAAAGAACTAAAAAAAACAAAAAAAAAAATACTTAAAAAAATATTAAACAAAAATTTAAGCAAATTAGTAAAGTTTAAGAATAATAATTCTGAAATATGTTTAAAATTAAATATTATAACTATAAAAAAAAAAAATACTTTTAAAAACAATACTGATTTAAAAAAAAAAACAAAAAAAAAAGCTATAAAAAAGAAAAGATTTTTTAACCTAAAAAAAAAATACAAGTTATAAAAGTTTAAAACAATAAAAAACAACACAACAATTCAAAAAATATGTTTTTAAAGCAAAAGTATAAAGTTGCTATTTTAAATTAAAACAAAAGTATTATATTAAACAAATTTAAATGCTTTATTTATATAAATTAAAATAAATAAGCATGTAAATATTATTTAAAAGCTTTATAATTATTAAAACAAATTGCAAAAAGATATATTTGCTATATAAACAATTAAAGTTATTTAATATATAACTTAAAAAAATAGTTTAACTAAAAGTAGCAAACAACAAAAAATAATAAATTAACATAGTTAGCAAACTTATAAAACTATAAAAACTTTAAACTACTAAAGCTTAAAATATAGCTTAAAAAAAAGTTATATTTAAAAAAATAAAACTATAACTATAAATAGTATAATTATTAAACTAATTATAAACTACTAAAATACTTAGTTATTAAGTAAACTTAAAAAAACAGAACTTATAAAACTTTAAAGTAAAAATAAATAAAATTAAAAGCTATAAAAAATACTATAAAAAAAGAACTAATAAAAATAAACGAAGTATTTTTATAGCTTAAACTGCTTTAAATATAACAAAACAAAAAAGCATTAATAGTTAGCACAAAAATTAATATGTCTTAAAAACTAGAACTAGCAATTTAATTAATTGCTAAAAGTTATTACTATAATAAAACTATAATAAAAAACAATAATAATATTTTATGCTTAAAAAATTTAAAACATAACAAAGTACTATAAAATTGCTATATAGTATATTATTGCTATTAATACTTACTTAATAAATTAAAAAATAATTAGTTTTTTAAACAAATTGCAAAAACAAAAATATAGAACTTTTATAAATTAAAGTAGTTAGTTATAACTATAGTTTATTATAAAAATTTACGAAAATTTGCAACATTTAAGAAAAATTTTAACTATACTTATAATACTAATTTAAAAAAATGTAAAAATAACTATTATAAATATTACTAGCTAATTAAAGTACGATTGTATTAAAAAATGGTTGCTAAAAGCAAAAAAGCTTAAAAACTGCAATTTAAAGCTTAACTAAAAGCAAAAATAAAACAAAGCGTAATAATATCTAGAATGCAAAATAAAATAAGCATTTAAACATTTAACAAAAAAAAGTCAAAAAAACAAAATAAGCACTTATTAAAAAAGCAACAAGTAGCTAAAAAAACTAAAGCTTTATATAAAGTTTAATGTAATAACTAGTAAAACTAATTTAAAGTTAAACTTATATATTAAAAAAAAAAGTATAATACTTTAATTAATTTAAAAGTATAAGCTAATATAATTTTACTTAAAGTAGCAAAACAAAATAAAATTTTTTAAAAATATAAGCAAAAATCTTAAAAAATTAAAGAATTTAATAAAAGTACTTTTAGCTATAATAATAGTTGTATACTTAAAAAAACCAAACTTTTTAATATATTTATATAAAAACATAAAAAATAAATTGTATTAAATATTACTAATATATTTAATTATAACATTATTTTAAAAATACTATAGCTAAAAACTAGTAACTTTTTAATTTAATAAAAAGCAAAAACTATTAATTAAAAAAGCAAAAAACAAAGCAAGAAAATCAGAAAAATCGCAAAAAAAATTCTAAACAGAATACTAAAAGTATATTATAAATTTTACAAACTATTCAAAAAAAAAAAAAAAAAAAAACTTCCTAAACATAGCTTATAAAACTATTATATTTTTATTAAAAAGAAATATTAACTAAAGCTTTATTAAGTATATTATATAAGCTTAAATAAAACAAACGCTTTATAAAAATACATTTAAAAAAATCTAGCAAAAAAATTCCTAAAAAAGTCTTAGTTATCCGTTAAATACCTTATAGTATTAATACTTAAAATAAAAAATAAAAAACAACTAATTAATAAAAAAAAAAAACCAGTATAGCAAATAATAGTTAATTATTAACTATTAAACGTAATTATTATTATAAATAAATACTTCTTTACTTTGCTAGTAACTATAAAAAAAAACATTAGCTAAGCAAAATAGTTTATAGCAGTTAATATTTTAAATAAATATTATGCTATTAAAATAATTAAAGGAAAAAAATAAAAAACTGCTATACAAACAGTATATAAACTATATAAGTATATAGTTATGCTATAAAAACTATAAAACATATTAGTTAGCTTTTAATATATAATAATAACGATTTTACGGAAGTTTTTAAACAAGTTTATGTTTATTTACTTAAATAATATTCTAATTTACTTTAAAACATTAAAAAAACATAAAAAACACGTAACTTAAGTATTAAAAACACTTAAATAAGCGGAATTATAATTTAACACAAAAAAGTATATATAGCATATACAAAAAATCGACTTTTTAAGATTTACGATTACTTTAGAACAAATATAGATTTAATAGTTAAAAATTAACATAATATAAAACTAGAAAATATTTAACTTAGCTATTATTATAAACATATAACAAGCATTAGAATTTTTAAACTATGTTTAAATGTTAATTTAAAACTTTAGAAAAATAGCATTTTACTTTATAAAGTATACAAAAAAAAAATACAAAGAAAAGTTCTTTTTAATTTTAAAGGAAGCTTAAAAAGCTTTTAAAAAACTAAAACTAAAAATTACTTTTAACCTTATAGTTAAACTACTTAATCTATAGAAAAAGAAAAAGCTAAAAACAGATGCTTTAAATAGTATAATTGCAGAAGTTTTAAAACAACTAAAAAATAACAAAAAATAGCACTTAGTAGCTTATTACTTTAAAGCATTATAAAACGTAGCATTATAATACCTTATATATAACAAAAAACTACTTGTAATTATTATAGCACTTAAAAAGTAAAAACCGTTTTTTATAAGAACTATAAAGCTAATTAAAATTTATTTAAATTATTAAAACTTAACAAAATTTATAACTACGCAAAAGATTATTAAATAACATAAAAATTAGATAGTTTTCTTTTTTAAATTTAATTTTAAGATATATTACATTAAAAAAAAAAAAAACATTTAAGCAAACATACTTAGTTAACAAAGTTAAAAAAAATTTAAAGTTCTAAAAAAAAACATTTAAATACTATATTTTTAAAAAAATAAAAGCTTAAAAGTTAAAGTTATATTTAAAAACTTTACGGATATATAGCTATAATAAGCTTATAACTTAAAAGAGTTAGTATAACTATAAAAACACAAAAAATCAAAAAATAATAAGCTAATATATAAATATAAAGTTTATTTACTAGAATTTTTACAAAACAAGTTTATTAAAAAATTCTATGAATACTTATTATATAAATATTAAAAAGCAACAAAAATAGTTTAATAACTACAAAAAAAGTACGATTTTTTAGAACTATAAAACATAGTTAAATTTATTATAAAAAAGTGCAATATTTGTAATAAAGCTAAAGCAGCTTAATATAAGCTTTATAAACTGCTATAACTTATATAAATACTTAAACAAGCATAGCACACTATTGCTTAAGATTTTATTATAGTACTACTTTTATTAACTAATTTAGTTACAAAAGTACAATATAATAAAATATAAGTTATTATTAATAAACTTACTAAGTATGCTTATTTTTTACTGTTTAAAAAAAATATAATAGCTAAACAACTTATATATGCCTTTATACGCTAATATTTAAATAAGCATAAACTACTAAAAAAAATTATTTTAAACTAAAATAAATTGTTTACTTTTAAGTTTAAAACTAGCTTTTTTAAACTTATTAGTATTAAATTAAAGTTTTTAATTGCTTACTACTTATAAACAAATAAACAAACAAAAAAACTAAACTAAATATTAAAACAATATTTATAAAGTTATATTAACTACTAACAAAACAATTAAGTAAAACTATTATTAATAGTATAAATTTTATATAATATATTAACAAACAAAAATATAAACATATTTTTATATAAAGCTGTTTATAAATAGCAAGCAACTACTAAAAAACAAAAAAAAACATTAATAAAAGTATTTGCTATTTTAACTATAGTACTTTAAGCAAAAACTATTGCAATAAAAATTAAAACGTTATAAGCTAAACTGCAATTATGCTTTTAATTTTTATAACAATAGATATTAATATACTATAACAAAAAACAAACTAAAAAACTAACCTTTAAAAAAAAAAACAAAGTTTATTTACTACAATAAAAACAAAATGTAAACATTAATATTCTTTAAATTAAAACAAAACAACTAAGCAATAAATTAAAATTTAAAAAACTTAGCTTTTTTAAAATTAAAAAAGTTATTTTACTTATTAACTATAAACTATTATTACTAAAAAATATATAAATTTACTTTATTTTTTATATTTTTTTACTAAAATTAGCACTTATTAAAATATTTATTAAAATATAACTAGAAATAAAAACAAATTAAAACACTTATAAAGTTAAAAATGTACTGGATTTTCGTTAAAACAATAATAACTTAAAGTATTTTATTAAATAAAAAAAATATTTATATGTTAACAATACTTAAAAACTTAAAGAACATTTAAGAACTGCTAAAATAAGTATAAACTAGTTTTACTGTTAGCACTTTAATTAGCTAAAGCTAAAAAAAAGGAATTAATTTTAAATAAAGTGTTTAGCGCGTTTTAATTAAACTTTAAAAAAACAACTAGTAATTATTATGCTGCTTTAATGCGCTGTTTTTGTTTTTTAGCTATATAGCGCTTTTTTGCTTTAACTTGCTTAAGCTTTTTTAAACTACTTAAACTATAAGCTATAGCAGCAGCTATTTTTTTTTGCTATAGTTTTTTTTGTTGCTTAAAACAGCAGATTTTTGTACTTATTTGTTTATACTTTTTTATTAGCAAGTTTAATTTATTTTTTAGCTTTTTGTGCTAAAAAGTAAGCTGTTATATTTGCTTTAAAAATAAACTTTTAGCATTATAATTTGCTTGTTTAGCTGCAATACATTTAATATATTAATTAGAATTAAATTTTAACATTAAATATTTTGTGCTATAATAATTGTAGCAAAAACATAAAGCTATTTTAATTGATTTTAGTTTAATAAAAAAAAACAAAGCAAGATTTTGTTAAGCTTTTTGTTTAAAACGCAACAAGCAAGATTTCTTAAAAACTTTACTAAATATAATAAGCGCAAAAAACAAAAAATAAAAAATAAAAGAAGAAAACTTATAAAAAAGGAAATACAGAATTGTTAGAACAACAATTATAAAAGAAAAAAAATAATGTTACGAAATGAGTTAACTAAGCTAGTTAAAAGCCAAGTATAAAAAAAGCATACGTAAAAAAAGTCTTATTTGTTAAAAGAATATATATTTAAACTACTATAAGGGTTTAATGCATAAACTTAATAAACTTAAGCATTAAGTTTATTAAGCTTTAAACTTAATAAACTTAAGCGTTAAGTCTATTAAGCTTTAAACTTAAAACAATATAGCATTAAGTCTATTAAAAAAAGTAACATTTATAAATTACTACTACTGTTTTTTTTGTTTATATAATTATGCATTTCTTATATTTAATTACTTACTTAGTTTTTAGCTCTTTAGCTATTAATTTTTTATAACTGCTAAGCACTAATACATTTATTATTTTTAATTCTTTAAGACCTCTATTAATACATAATAATAAAAGTACCCTGAAAACTTTTCTAACGGACTACTGTTAAGGATCTTATTGTTACCTGCAAATTAAAACCTTAAGAGCAAACCCGTTATATTAATATATAACAGGTCCGTTACAAATATATATTATTTTTTTTTATTAATAGTATTAAAAGCTTTTATAATGTTTAACTATAGTAAAAATGCTATACTTTTTTTGCTAATTGTTTTTTTTACTATTTTTAATATTAATTTAATAGCTACGTTTATTAATTTATTTTGTTTATTACTTATTTAATTATTTAGCAGAAAACTTTTTTGCTTAATTACTTTTGTTATGTAGTAATATAGCTTTTTTTTTAGCACTTTTTTTACTATATAAATAAGCGTAATAAAACGCTACTTTTTAGCTATTTTTTTAATTTTTTTTAATTTCTTAGGTTTAAATATAATTATTACTTTTGCTTGCTTAAATCATATTAAATAATACTTTAGTAAAAAGCTAGCAATATATAATATTGCTATTTTTTTTATTAAAGCAAGTTTTTAAGCTTTAAAAAAGCTATTAAATAATAAGTTATTTTTTAGTATTTTTTATAGCGCTAACTTTTATATTAATAATATTATGTTTTTTTTTTTTGTATTAATATTAATTATAAACTTTTAGTAGCTATTATAAGTTAGGTTTTTTTTAAGTATATTAAACAGGTTTATTAGTAATGCAAAAAAAAAGCGTTTTATTAATAAAGCTGTTTTTTTTAAAAAAATATTAGTAAAAAGCAGTTTATTTTTTGTTTGTTCTAGCAATAAAATCGCAGTAATTTTTAAAGCTAGCTTATAAGAAAACTTTGCTTATTTAGCTAAGCTTTATAATAATTTAAAATTTTTAAATATTTTTGCAAATGCTTATTTTTAGCTGCGTTTTTGTGCTTTTTTTACTTTATTATTAAAAGCTTTTTTTTTTTTTTAAAAGCTTGCTATGCTGCTTTAGTTTTTTTGCTTTAAAACCTATAGTACGCTTGTTTTGCTTTTTTTTCTATTTTAACTACTTTTAAGAACTACTAAAATAATGCTTAGTATTCTTTTTTTATAGTTTTTTTAAGCGTTGTTTTATTTGCTATTTTTACGAGTTGTTAAATTAAAAAGTTAAAAGCATTATTTAGCTTGCTAAGTATATATAGCATATACGTTTTTATAATAATAGCTTTTGTTTTTATAGCTGCTTTATTTTTGTTTAATTTAAGCTAGTTTTATTTTTTTGTTTTTTTTTTAATATTTTTGCAAAGCTGCTTTTAAGTTAATTATAATTTTTAATGCTTTATAGTTAAAACTTAACTACTTTAAGTTTTTTTAATAAGTAATAGCTAAATTACTAAACATTTATACTAAGTTTATTATTAAGCTTTTTTATTTATGCTTTGTTTTAGTTACTTTTTTTTAAAAAATAGCTAGTATAAAATTTTATTATGCAGTAAACTTAAGCAATTTATTTGCTTTTTAGCTTTTTTTGCTTTTTAAGTTTTATAATAAGTAATAAAAGTTAAAATTGCTTATAAATATATAACGTTTTTTTAGCTTGCTTGCTTTATATATTTTTTATATTAAACTACATTAAATTATTTTTTTTTAATTTAATAAATATATTAATTATAAAAACACTACTAAATTATTGCTGCTTATTATAACTTTTGTTTAGTTTTTATTAACGTTTTTTGCTAGCGTTTTTATTGCAATTTTTTTATTTATATATAACGTAGCTTTATTTTTTAATTAAATAACCTAGTAGTTATTATTACTAAAATAATATATATTGCTATATTTATTAATTATTAGCTTTTAAACTACTATATAATTAAAGCTATTGTTTTATAGTATATATACTATATTATTTTTAAATTTTATAATATTTTAAAAAGCAATATTATATATTATTAAGTTAATAAAAATAAATTTTTGTTTGTATTGCTAGTTTGCTGTTTTTTTGCTAGTAATCTTTTTTTATTTAGCTTTGCAAATATTAATGCTATTAACATTTTTAAGCTATTTTTATTTATTTTTTTGCTTATTATTACTGCTTTTTTAATAATTTAAAAGCTTTTAAGTTATAATATATATGCTGCTTTTGCTTTGTTTTTTTGTTTAACTTTTTTTTAGCAAGCTTTATTTTATGTTATATGTGCTTTTTTGCAATTTATATATTTTTGCTTTGCTTTTTACGTTTTTATTAAGTAGCTTTTTTTATTTTTTTAGTGCTTTAAAGCTAAATAATAGCTATACTTTAAGTTTTTATAGCAATATTTAGCTATATAACTATATTTATAGCAGTTAAAGCACTATATAACTTTAAGCTTTATAGCAAAAAATTTACAATTAAATAGCTAAGCTTTTTATAAAAAGCTGTTTTTATATATTATTTTAGCTATTATAACGCTGCTTATATATAATAATATTAATGCAAATTTAGCTTTTGTATTTTTAAATAGCATTTTTTTATACTTTATAACTTTAAAGTATTTATTACATAATAGCTATAATAAATCTTTATTTAAATATATTGCTTTAACTTGTTTTATTAAAACGCTTTTTATTATTAGCGCTGCTTTTTTTTGTTATACTTTTAACCTTTTTTTAAAGGCTTTTATAATTTATTTTTTTTTTTTAGCTTTTTAAAGCACTACTTTTTTAAAAGTAATTATTATATTTTTGCTCTATAGCTTTTTAGTAGCAATTATATTATTATTTATAAGCGCTATATTTACTGCTTTAATAATATTAGCTAGTATTTTATTTTTAAAATTATTAGCTTATTTTTTAACCTTAATTAATACTTTTTTGTTTTGCTTAAATAGTATTGTTTTATTATTGCAAGCTAGCTATAAAGCTATAACTTATACCTAAGATTTTAGTGTATTTATGTTTAACGAAATTTATTAAAAAAGCTTTTAAACAGTATTTTTAACGCTTTTTTAGTTAGCTTTTATAGCAGCATTTAAGTTATAGCAAGTTATAAATATATTAAAGTTATTTTTATTATTAAGGTTTATGCTTTATTAGCTTTTTTAGGCCTTTTTTAACGTATGCGCTATTTGCGCTTTTTTTATGTTCTTTTAAAGAAAGATTTTTTTTGTTATTTTTTCTTTTATTAGTAGCTATAATACTAGTTTTATAATTCTGTTAACTATTTTTTATACACTAAAAAGTCTATTAGCTTTACGTTTTTTATTAAAACGCTGCTGCTTTATAGTTATATTGCTAATAAGTTTTAATAGCATATTAGTTGCATTTTTAACAAATAAGTTATTTAATACTATTTTTCCGTTTTTTGTTATATTTGCACTCCGCAAATAAAATGTAACCTATTTAATAAATAAAAGTTGCTACGTTAATTCTAGCAATCTTAATTATTTAATAATTAAGCTTAAACTTACAAAGTTATAATTAAGTGTAAAAAATTCAAAAAAGGTTTATAGTTAATAATATATTTATATATATAAAAAAAGCACTTAAAAATAATATAACTATAGTTAGTTTTACTAAAAATAATAAAACAAAAGTTATAACTACTATTAAACGTAAAGCTAACTAATTTAACTATATATTAAATGTTTAATAAATATTTAATTGCTGCTTTATTTATATTTTTAATATTAATTTTAAAGTTAAACAAAATGTATTTTTAGTAGTATTTTTAATTTATGCTTTATTTATAAAATGTTTAGTATGCTTATTAAAAGTATACTAGTATATTATAAAAAGCTTAATATATAAAACATAGCTATATTTTTTTTTTTTTTATTTAAATATTTTTATAATATTATAAACTAAAAAAAATATAATATTTATATTAATTACTTTATTAAATATAGCAATAATATATTATTAAACCTTTTTTAGTATAAAATATTTTGTTATATTATTAATAGTAAAGTTTAAGTGTTAATATAAGTTTATAAAATGTTTTACGTAAAATTTTTAAAGCTTTTATTATAAAAACCAAAAAATAGTTCTTTTTTAAAGCGCAAACTATTAATATATTTTTAGTAGCAACTTTAATAGTTAGCTAAAGTTATAATAATATAAGTTATAATATATTTTTTATTATATATTTTTTTGCTTTTTAATATTTTTATTATTTAACTATTATAAAAACTATAAAGCATATTTTTTAAAGCATTTTATATTTATAAACTTATATATGCTTAGCTAAATAGCTTATAATTTATTTTTAAACTTTAGTTTAGCTTTAGTTTATTTAGTAAGCTTAATTAGCTTAAATTATTTTAATTTAAAGTTAATTATTAAACTATTTTTATTTTTAAGCTTATTAGTTGCAATTAATTAGTAGTTTAATAATATAAACTATATATAACTAAATATTAAGCTTTTTAATATATTATTACTTATGTTTATTATAAAGCATAAATTATTTTAATTATTTTTTAATAGCTTTTTTTTATGCTTTAGTTTAAAAAGCTTAACTTTTTGCGCTTTTAATAAATTAAAATATTAATAAAAAGCAAAAAAAAATGCTATTTTTTATATTATACTATTTTAAATAGCTTAGCTAAACTTTTATAATAAGTTTAAAAAGTTTTTAAAAATAATAAAGCTAAACTAAATAATATGCATTATGTTATAAATATTTATTTTTATTTTAAAAGCTATAATAATAAGTATAATTTAATAAAAAAAGTCTAGCTTTATAAACTTATTATATAACTATTATTAGTTATTAAAATATATATTTATATTATATTTTTAAACAAAGCGTTTTATTTTAATTAAAATAAACTTTAACTTTTAAAGCTATATTATTAAAAAATAGCGCGTAATAATAAGCTTTTTTTTGCTATTTATAAAAACAATAGTTTTAAAGATTAAGTATGCTATATTATGTTATATTTTGTTAATTAAAAAACTTAATTACTAGTAATTTTTTATAATAATATTTTTTTTTATAAAATAAACAACAAAAAATATATTAAGCTAATTAATTAAAGCATAAATAAATTATAGTTTTTTTAAACAAGTATTTTGCTATTAAAATTTAGCTTTAAGCAATATAAACTTTTAAGCGTTTAAGCTTAATATAATAATATAGCTAGTAAGGTTTACTATAGGTAATGAGGCAATTAAGCATAAATAGTGTGATATAAATTAAAAAGAAAAGGGCCCTGCAAGCAATTGTTACGCAATTGCCTTAAGCATAGGCCCTACATAGCTATTTAGCTAAGCCACTATAGCCACAAGTGGGGATACTACTATAGCTAAACCTTATAAATATAAAGTCTCTCTTCTAGTTTGTATTAATAGCTAAACTATAATATATTTTATAAAACTAACGCTTTTATATAATATATATTAAAGTATATAATTTAGAAATTTTTTTATTAATAAACTATATAACGCTTATTAATAGCTATAAACGTAATTTTTTAATTAAACAAAAAGTTATAAAATAAATTAATAAAATATTTTTAAGTAGCTTATTTAAGCTTAAAAATAATATATATAAAGCGTTTTAAAGTTAACTTAGCTTATATAGCATTATTTTATTAAACAATAAAAATATATTTTTATAACTATTTATGTAGTATTAATTAACTTTTGTTATATTATTTATTATTAATAATAAAGAAGTATTAAAAATTTAAGCAATTAAGTTAAACTAATTATGTTTTAATTGTTTTAATAAACATAACTATAAAGTTATTATATTTTGTATAATAACTAAAACAGTTTATAATATAATGTTTTTTTTATAATTAATTTAAGTGTAATAAACCTGTTATACATTAATATAACGGGTTTGCCTTTAGGGTTTTAATTTGTAAGTAATAATAAAATTCTTAATAGTAGTTCATTAAGGAGGTTTTTAAGGTATTTTTACTACTATGCATTAATAAAAGTTTTAAAGGTTTAAAAATAATAAATATATTAATGCTTAGTAGTTATAAGAAATTAATAACTAAAAAGCTAAAAACTAAATAAGTAATTAAATATAAAAAATGCATAATTATATAAACAAAAAAACAGTAATAGTAATTTATAAACGTTGCTTTTTTTAATAAACTTAATACTATATTGTTTTAAGTTTAAAGCTTAATAAACTTAACGCTTAAATTTGTTAAATTTAAAGCTTAATAAACTTAATGCTTAAGTTTATTAAGTTTATATATTAAACCTTTATAGTAGTTTAAATATATATTTTTTTAATAAATAGAACTTTTTTTATGTATGCTTTTTTTATATTTAGCTTTTTAATTAGCTTAGTTAACTTATTTTATAACATTATTTTTTTTTTATAATTGTTGTTTTAATAATTTTATATTTTCTTTTTTATAAGTTTTCTTTTTTTATTTTTTATTTTTTGTTTTTTGTGCTTATTATGTTTAATAAAGTTTTTAAAAAACTTTGCTTATTGCATTTTAAACAAAAAGCTTAACAAAACTTTGCTTTGCTTTTTTTTATTAAACTAAAATTAATTAAAATAGCTTTATGTTTTTGCTACAATTATTATAGCATAAAATATTTAATGTTAAAATTTAACTTTAATTAATATATTAAATATATTATAGCTAAACAAACAAATTGCAACACTAGAAGTTTGTTTTTAAAGCAAATATAGTAGCTTATTTTTTAGCACAAAAGGCTAAAAAATAAATTAAACTTGCTAATAAAAAAGCATAAAAAAATAAGTGCAAAAATTTGTTGTTTTAAGCAATAAAAAAAATTATAGCAAAAAAAAATAGCTACTACTATAGCTTATAGTTTAAGTAATTTAAAAACGCTTAAATAAATTAAAGCAAAAAAGCGCTATATAATTAAAAAACAAAAATAGCATGTTAAAGTAGCATAGCTATTACTAATTGTTTTTTTAAAGTTTAATTAAAACGCGCTAAACGTTTTATTTAAAGTTGATTTTTTTTTTTTAGTTTTAGCTAATTAAAGTATTAATAGTAAAATTAGTTTATAATTATTTTAGCAGTTTTTAAGTGTTTTTTAAGTTTTTAAATATTGTTAATATATAAGTATTTTTTTTATTTAATAAAATATTTAATATTGTTGTTATTTTAACAAAAATTTAGTATATTTTTAACTTTATAAATGTTTTAATTTGTTTTTATTTTTAGTTATATTTTAATAAATGTTTTAATAAGTATTAGTTTTAATAAAAAAATGTAAAAAATAACATAAATTTATATGTTTTTTAGTAATAATAGTTTATAGTTAATAAATAAAATAACTTTTTTAATTTTAAAAAAGCTAAGTTTTTTAAATTTTAATTTATTGCTTAG
>MU400783.1:0-43906 GCA_022578965.1 Xylaria sp. FL1777 | reverse complement strand
TTTTTTTTTATAAACTTATTATATTATTTTTAATTTATTAATTAATTATTTTATTACTAAAATAAATTATTAATTATTAAATGCTTTTATAATAATTATTTTTTATATATTTATGCTAATATTAATTAAAAAATAAGCAAATAAAATAGTTTTAGTTAGTTAAATAGTTACTTTTTAGCTTTTTTTTAATATATTTATAACTTATTTTTTTTAAACATTTATTGCTATTAATAGCAAAATAAATAACTTAAGCTTTAGTAAGTATAAAAAAAAGGCTTGTTTTTTTTTTTAATTTATTTTTCTTTAAGTAGTTTTAAAGCTTAGATTTTTTTTGCAATTTTTTTTTTTAGTGCTTAAATCTTTAAACTACTTAGTTTATGCTTTTATTATAAAGTTTTTGTTTTTAAGTAGCATAATTAATGCTTGTTTAATTAAGCACTTAAAAAATAATTTTTTTGTTATTAATAAAGTTTTTAATAATTAAAAAGCATTATAATAGTTAATTAATATTTAAAAAATTAATACTGCTTAACTAATAAATAATTGCACTTATAATATTTAAAAAATTAAGTTTATTAATAAGTAATAAAATATATATGCTTTTTTTTTTTTTAAATTTTGTTTTTTTTATTTAGCTAACTTTTTTTGTTTTATATAATTAAGCATTAAACTATTTATAAATTAAAATTTTTAATAATAACGCTAATAATAAATATATTTAATAAAAAGTTAGTTATAATTTTTTTTATATATATTATATAAATTAATATATTTAAGCTAACTTTAATTAAATAAAAAAGCAAAAGCATTTAAAATTTTGTTTATTATATATAAAAGCAACTAAAAGTAGTTTTTAAAACAAATATATATATTGAATTTTTTATAACTTTTATTAATTTATAGCTATATTTATATAACTATTTAAAATATAAAATGTTATACTTTATAAGTATTATAAATAGTTGCTAATAATAGCTAAAAGCAAAAAGTATATAAAGCTTTATTTTTTTTTTTTTTGCTGCACTATTTTAAAATAAAAGTTTAATATATATACTAATTATGTATTTATTATTTAGTTATAAAACTATTTATTTTATAAGTTTAAAAGCAATATAGCTAAATATTTTAAAGCTAATATAATAACTATAGTAGTTAAAAAAGATTTTATGCTTAAAAACTTAAAAAAATAAATAGTTTTAATTAAAAATACTTTTGTTTGTTTAATTAAAAAAAAAACTAAATTAAAACGTAAATTAAAGCGCTTTTTTTAAGCTAATTTTATTATTTAGCTTATTAAAAGTAATATTAATAAGCAATAATTTAATATTGCTTAAAAGATTAGCATAACGCTTAAGTATTTAAAAAAATAGCTAAAAAAATAAATTAAATAAATTATATAAAGTAAAATAAAATAAAAAAATTAAACAATTTGCTTATATAGCAATGTTTTTTTTAATATAATTTGCAATTATTTTTTTTTATTATATAGCTTATAAATTCTTTTCTAAGCATAATAAATAAGAAAAAAATAATTATTATATAAAAAGTTAAGTTATAACATTTATAAAAGTAAATATATAAAACTTTTATAATAAAAAATTTAAAATATATAAAATAAAAATTATTAATATTAAATTGTTAAATTTTTTTTTGTTTTTTTTTTAGTTTTTATTTTTTTAGCTTTATATATTTTAAATAATTCTGCTTAATTTTTTGTAGCAAGATTTTATTTTTATTAAGCTTGCTTTAAATTTTGCTTAAATGTTTGTTGCTTTATTAAATGCTTATTATTGCTTAATAATAGCTTTAAATTATTGCTAGTAGTTTAAGCGCATAAAATATAAACTAATAACTTTTTAAAATATAATAATAGTATTTTTTGCCTTTTAGTAGTTTTAAAGTTTTTATTAAGTATTAAATAGTTTGAACTAAAAGCAAAAAAAGCTATTTAGTTTTAAATAAAAATAATAAAGCAATTAAAAATAAAAAAACTTATATATAAGTATTAGTGCAATAAAATAAACTTAGGTAATTAAAACTAATAAGCAGTTTTTATTTCTGTTTTTTTTGTTTTTATACATTTTTAAAAAAAAGCAATAATAATTTATATTAAAACTAAGCTGTTAAGCTATTTAAAAAACGTTAAAATAAAATAAAAACTTATGTTTTTAATGTAATAATAAAAGAAGTATTAATAAGCTAGTTACTATAAAACTAACAAATATAAAACTAATAAAAAAAAAGCTATAAAAAACATGCTTAGTTTTAAGCAAAAAAAAATAGTTTTATATATTATAATTTAATTATATAAACTTATATAATTAGTAAAAATAAAGAATAAAACAATTAATAAAAAAACAAAAAATAAAGAAAAAAAAATCTATTATTTTAGCTTTTATTAGTTATTATTTTTTAAAGCGCTTTATAGTATAATAACTAAAAAAATAAAGTAAGCTATTATATTTTTTAATACTTAAAATATTTAAAGCACTAAAAGTTATATTGCAGCTTTTATAAACTTAAAAAGCTTTTATAACTTATTATATTTTTTTTATTTTTTATAGCTTAATTATGTTACGAAATGGGCTAACTAGGCCGGTTAAGAGGCCAGGTGTAAAAAAAGCATGTGTAAAAGAAGTCCTATTCGTTGAAAAAATATGTATTTAAACTACTATGAAGGTTTAATGCATGGATTCGATAAACTTAAGCGTTGAGTTTATTAAGCCTTAAACTTAACGGACTTAAGCGTTAAGTTTATTAAGCTACAGACTTAAAACAATATAACGTTAAGCTTATTAGAAAAAGCAACGTTTATAAATTACTACTACTGTTTTTTTTGTTTATATAATTATGCACTTTTTATATTTAGTTATTTATTTAGTTTTTAGCTTTTTAGCTATTAATTTTTCTTATAACTGCTAAGCACTAATATACTTATTACTTTTAATTTTTTAAGACCTTTATTAATGCATAGTAATAGAAGTACTTTAAAAACCTCTTTAACGGACTACTGTTAAAAATCCTATTATTACTTGCAAATCAAAACCTTAAAAGCAAACCTGTTATATTAATATATAATAAGTTTATTATACTTTAATAGCTTTTTAATTAATAAAACTTAATATACAAAAATAAATACTAGTATAAAAAGTTAAGTAATAAATAATTTATAAAATAAACTTTTAAAAGTATACTAAAGAGATATTTAAAAAACAAAAATGCTAAATAGCATTACGTAAGTAAACCTTACTTAATAACTAATAAACCAGATCTAGATTATGCTACTAAAAACAAAAAGTTAAAAATTAAGTTTAAAGATTTTAAAGATTTTTAGAACTAGCAACGTACTAAAACAATAAACCTTAGCACTTTTATTAGCTATTTTTATTAAAAGAAAAGCAGTAGTAAAAAAAAAGAAGTTAAATAGCAGCAGTAAAAAAAAACTAATATTAATGTTAGCGTTATAAAGCAAACTAGTTGCTTTAGCTTAAAAAGCAGCTTAAATACTAAGCGTTATAATTTTTAAACTAGCATAAACATTAGCTATAGTAATTAAAGCAGTAATAATAATTGCTACTATAATAACAAGTTAAAGCTTTAAACAAATAATTATATTATAACTAATGTTAATACTACTACTAGTAAACCTAACGCTTACTTTTATTACTGCTATACCTAAAGTAGTAATTTAAAATAAAAAACCTAACTTTTTATTATTACTGCTACTTTTATTATTAGGATTATTTATAATATTAAAAATGCTAAACATTAAAGGTTTTAAACTTACTGCTTTAAAGCTTTATAATAGATCTACAGATATAAAAGCTTTTTTAATTTACGCTAAACTTTATTTAAAATAACACTTTATTACTATTACAAAAAAAAACTAAAAAATAATAATTACTTTATAATTCTTATTAGAAAAAGTACTAAAATAGTTTTAACTTATTTTAAAAGATTTTTTAAAAGCTAACAAGTTAACCAACTTTAAGCTAAAAACAAAAAAGATTTTTAAGAACTACGTTAAGTTTAAAAATCAAATAAAAGTATTATTTAAAAACACTTAAAAAGCAAAACACGCAAAAAAAGCACTTTATTGCTTAAAACAAACAAAAGTAGCAGTAAATTATGCTATAAAATTTAAACAATTAGCAGCAATCTTAAGATTGCTTAAGCTTGCATTATTTTATTTATTTTATAGTAAACTTAAAACTTAAGTTTAAAACAAACTATATAAGATAAATAAACTAGCAAAAATTAATACGTATATTAATATAGCTATTATAATTAATTAACAATTATTTAATTAGTACTTTAAAACTAAAAGAACTAAAAAAAACAAAAAAAAAAATACTTAAAAAAATATTAAACAGAAATCTAAGCAAATTAGTAAAATCTAGGAATAACAATCTTAAAATATGTTTAAAGTTAAATGTTATAACTATAAAAAGAAAAAACACTTTTAAAAATAATGTTGATTTAAGAAAAAAAACGGAAAAAAAAGCTATAAAAAAGAAAAGATTCTTTAACCTAAAAAAAAAGTACAAGTTATAAAAGTCTAAAACAATAAAAAACAACAAAGCAACTTAAAAAATACGTTTTTAAAGCAAAAGTATAAAGTTATTATTTTAGGTTAAAACAGAAATGCTACACTAAACAAATTTAAATGCTTTATTTATATAAGTTAAAATAAACAAGCATATAAATATTATTTAGGAGCTTTGCAATTATTAAAACAAATTACAAAAAAATATATTTGCTATATAAACAATTAAAGTTATTTAATATATAACTTAAAAAAATGGTTTAACTAAAAATAGCAAACAATAAAAAGTAGTAAGTTAATATAGTTAGCAAACTTATAAAACTACAAAAACTTTAAACTATTAAGGCCTAAAATATAGCCTAAAAGAAAATTATATTTAAAAAAACAAAACTATAACTATAAATAGTGTAATTACTAAACTAATTATAAACTACTAGAACACTTAGTTGCTAAGTAAACCTAAAAAAATAAAACTTATAAAACTTTAAAACAAAAACAAATAAAATTAAAAGCTATAAAAAACATTATAGAAAAAAAACTAATAAAAATAAATAAAGTATTTTTATAGCTTAAACTGCTTTAAATATAACAAAACAAAAAAGTACTAATAGTTAGCGCAAAAACTAATACGTTTTAAAGACTAAAACTAGCAATTTAACTAATTGCTAAAAGTTATTACTATAATAAAACTATAATAAGAGATAATAATAATATTTTACGCTTAAAAGATCTAGGACATAACAAAGTACTATAGAATTGCTATATAATATATTATTGCTATTAATATTTACTTAACAAACTAAAGAATAATTAGTTTCTTAAACGAATTGCAAAAATAAAAATACGGAACTTTTACAAATTAAAGTAGTTAGTTATAACTATAGTTTACTATAAAGATTTACAAGAATTTACAACATTTAAAAAGGATTTTAATTATATTTATAACATTATTTTAAAGAAATATAAAAATAACTGCTATAAATATTACTAGCTAATTAAAGCATAGCTATACTAAAAAATAATTGCTAAAAGTAAAAAAGCTTAAAAACTGCAATTTAAAGCCTGCTTAAAAGCAAAAACAAAACAAAGTATAATAACATTTAGAGTACAAAATAAAATAAGCACCTAAATATCTAACAAAAAAAAGTCAAAAAATAAAATAAGCATTTGCTAAAAAGGCAGCAAATAGCTAAAAAAACTAAAGCCTTACGTAAAGTTTAATGCAATAATTAGCAAAACTAATTTAAAGTTAAACTTATATATTAAAGAAAAAAGTATAACACTTTAATTAACTTAAAAACATAAGCTAATATAATTTTACTTAAAGTAGTAAAACAAAATAAAATTCCTTAGAAATATAAGCAAAAATCCTAGAAAATTAAAAGATTTAATAAAAATACTTCTAGCTATAATAACGGTTATATACTTAAAAAAACTAAACCTTTCGATATATTTATACAAAAATACAAAAAACAAATTATATTAAATATTGCTAATATATTTAATTATAATATTATTTTGGGAATACTATAGCTAGAAACTAGCAACCTTTTAATTTAATAGAAAGCAAAAACTATTGATTAAAAAAGTAAAAAACAAAGCAAAAAAATCAGAAAAATCGCAAAAAAAATTCTAAATAGAATATTAAAAGTATATTACAAATTTTATAAACTATTCAAAAAAAAAAAAAAAGAAAAACTTTCTAAATATGGCCTATAGAACTACTATATTTCTATTAAGAAAAAATGTTAACTAAAGCTTTATTAAGTATACTATATAAGCTTAAATAAAACAAACGCTTTATAAAAATATATTTAGAAAAATTTAGCAAAAGGATTCCTAAAGAAGTTTTAGTTATCTGCTAAATATTCTATAGTGCTAGTACTTAAAATAAAAAATAAAAAACAACTAATTAATAAAAAAGAAAAACTAGTATAGCAAGTAATAGTTAATTACTAACTATTAAACGCAATTATTATTACAAATAAATACTTTTTTATTTTACTAGTAACTATAAAAGAAAACATTAGCTAAGCAGAATAGTTTATAGCAGTTAATATCTTAAATAAATATTATGTTATTAGAATAGCTAAAAAAAAAAAATAAAAAACTGCTATACGAACAGTATATAAACTATATAAATATATAGTTATACTATAAGAACTATAGAACATACTAGCTAGCTTTTAATACATAATAATAACGATTTTATAGAAATTTTTAAACAAATTTATGTTTATTTATTTAAATAACATTTTAATTTACTTTAGAATACTTAAAGAACATAAAAAGCACGTTACCTTAGTATTAAAAACACTTAAACAAGCAAAAATACGATTTAACCTAAAGAAATATGTTTGGCATATATAAAAGATTAATTTCTTAAGATTTACGATTACTTTAGAACAAATATAGATTTAATAATTAAAAATTAATACAGTACAAAATTAAAAAATACTTAACTTAGCTACCGTTATAAATATATAATAAGCGTTAGGATTTTTAAACTATATTCGGATGTTAATTTAAAACTTTAGAAAAATAGCATGTTACTTTACGAAGTACACAAAGAAAAAATACAAAAAAAAATCTTTCTTAATTTTAAAAGAAGCTCAAAAAGCTTTTAAAGAACTAAAGCTAAAAGTTATTTCTAACTTTATGGTTAAACTACTTAACTTACAAAAGAAAAAAAAGCTAAAAATAAACGCCTTAAACGGAATAATTGCAAAAGTACTAAAACAACTAAAAAACAACAAAAAATAGCACTTAGTAGCCTACTATTTTAAAGCACTACAAAACGCAGCACTATAATACTTTATATATAACAAAAAACTACTTGTAATTATTATAGCACTTAAAAAGTAAGAACTGTTTTTTATAAAAACTATAGAACTTATTAAAATTTATTTAAATTATTAAAACTTAACAAAATTTATAACTATATAAAAAATTACTAAATAACATAAAAATTAAATAGTTTTTCTTTTTAAATTCAACTTTAAAATATGTTATATTAAGAAAAAAAAAAACATTTAAGCAAACATACTTAGTTAACAAAGTTAAAAAGAATTCAAAATTCTAAAAAGAAACATTTAAGTATTATATCTGCAACAAAATAAAAGCTTAAAAATTAAAACCATACTTAAAAACCTTATAAATGTATAGCTATAACAAGCTTATAATCTTAAAGAACTAAAAGAACTATAAAAGCATAAAAGATTAAAAAACAATAAGCTAATATATAAACATAAGGTTTACTTACTAAAAGCTTTATAAAACAAGTTTATTAAGAATTTTTATAAATACTTATTATATAAACATTAAAAAACAATAAAAATAGTTTAATAACTGCAGAAAAAATACGACTTTTTAAAACTATAAAATATAGTTAAAACTATTATAAAAAAATGCAACATTTGCAATAAAGCTAAAGCAGCTTAATATAAGCCTTACGGACTACTATAACTTATATAAATACTTAAATAAGCATAGCACACTATTACTTAAGATTTTATTATAGCATTACTTCTATTAATTAATCTGGTTATAAAAGTACAATACAATAAAATATAAGTTATTATTAATAAACTTATTAAGTATGCTTACTTTTTACTATTTAAAAGAAATGCTATAGCTAAGCAGCTTGCATATGCTTTTATACGTTAATACTTAAATAAACATAAACTACTAAAAAGAATTGTTTTAAACTAAAATAAATTGTTTACTTTTAAATTTAAAACAAGTTTTTTTAAACTTATTAGCGTTAAACTTAAGTTTTTAATAGCTTATTACCTATAAACCAATAAACAAACAAAAAAACTAAACTAAATATTAAAACAATACTTATAAAGTTATATTAATTACTAATAAAATAATTAGGTAAAACTATTACTAATAGCATAGATTTTATATAATACGTTAACAAATAAAAACATAAACATATTTTTATATAAAGCTGTTTATAAACAACAAGTAACTACTATAAAACAAGAAAAAACACTAATAAAAGCATTTGCTATTTTAACTATAATACTTTAAGCAAGGACTATTGCAATAAAAATTAAAACGCTATAAGCTAAGTTATAACTACGCTTTTAGTTTTTACAACAAAAAATAATAAAATACTATAACAAAAAACGAACTAAAAGGCTAACTTTTAAAAAAGAAAATAAGGTTTACTTGTTATAACAAAAGCAAAACGCATATACTAATATCCTTTAAATTAAAACAAAACAACTAAGCAACAAATTAAAATTTAAGAAACTTAGTTTTTTTAAAATTAAGGAAATTATTTTACTTACTAACTATAAACTATTATTACTAAAAAACATGTAAATTTACTCTGTTTTTTACATTTTTTTACTAGAACTAGCACTTATTAGAATACTTATTAAAACATAACTAGAAATAAAAACGAATTAAAACATTTATAAAGTTGAAAATATACTGGATTCTTGTTAAAACAACAATAATATTAAGTATTTTATTAAATGAAAAAAATATTTATATGCTAATAATACTTAGAAACTTAAGAAATACTTAAAGACTGCTGAAATAATTATAAACTAGTTTTACTATTAATACTTTAACTAGCTAAAGCTAGAAAAAAAAAATTAACTTTGAACGAAGCGTTTAGTGCGTTTTAATTGAACTTTAAAAGAATAATTAGCAATAGCTATGTTGCTTTAACGCGCTATTTTTGTTTTTTAGCTATATAGTGCTTTTTTACTTTAACCTGCTTAAGCTTTTTTAAACTACTTAAACTATAAGCTATAGCAGCAGCTATTTTCTTTTGCTATAATTTTTTTTATTGCTTAAAACAACAGATTTTTGCACTTATTCTTTTATGCTTTTTTATTAGCAAGTTTAATTTATTTTTTAGTTTTTCGTGCTAAAAAATAAGCTGCTACATTTGCTTTAGAAATAAACTTCCAACATTATAATTTGCTTGTTTAGTTGCAATACATTTAATATATTAATTAAAGTTAGATTTTAACATTAAACATTTTGTGCTATAATAATTGCAGTAAAAGCATAAAGCTATTTTAATTAATTTTAGTTTAATAAAAAAAAGCAAAGCAAAGTTTTGTTAAGCCTTTTGTTTAAAACGTAATAAGCAAGATTTCTTAGAAACTTTACTAAATATAATAAGCATAAAGAACAAAAAACAGAAAATAAAGAAAGAAAACTTACAAAAAAGGAAATATAAAATTGTTAAAACAATAATTATAAGAAAAAAAAGATAATGTTACGAAATGGGCTAACTAGGCCGGTTAGGAGGCCAGGTATAAAAAAAGCATGCGCAAAGAAAGTTTTATTCGTTAAGAAAATATGTATTTAAACCATTATAAGGGTTTAATGCATAAACTTAATAAACTTAAGCGTTGAGTTTATTAAGCCTTAAACTTAATAAACTTAAGCGTTAAGTTTATTAAGCTATAAACTTAAAACAATATAGCGTTAAGCTTATTAAAAAAAGCAACGTTTATAAATTACTACTACTGTTTTCTTTGTTTATATAATTATGTACTTTCTATATTTAGTTATTTACTTAGTTTTTAGCTCTTTAGTTATTAATTTTTTTTATAACTGCTAAGCACTAATATATTTATTACTTTTAATTCTTTAAGACTTCTATTAATGCATAGTAGTAAAAGTACCCCAAAAACCTCCTTAATGAACTACCGTTAAGAATTCTATTATTACTTGCAAATCAAAACCCTAAAGGCAAACCTGTTATATTAATATATAACAAGTCCGTTACAAATTATTATAGCTTTAATTATTAAAGGTTTTATTATTTTAGTTTAATTCTTAATAAATAGTTATAGTACTAATAATTTATATATTAAAGTTAAAATTTTTTAGTTTTTAATACTTTTAGTTATTTTATATAAATTGTTTTAATTTTTTAAAAAAAAATAACCTTTTTAATTTTTTATTAGTTAGTTTTACTAATTAGTATTACTTATAATTAACATTTTTTTTTATTTTATAAGAGCTAATTTATTTATATAACAGCTTTTTATTGTTAAACTTATTTATTAAAAGCATAGTATTATAAAAAAAAACAAAAAAGCTTTTTTTAAATAGTTGCTTAATTTTATAAGCATTTTTTTAAGATTTAGCTTTTATAGCTAATTTTCTTTTTTTAGTTATAATTGCTTTAACTTTTATAACATTTTAGTTATAACGTTTTAGCTACTTAATTTTAGCTTTAATAAAATCTTTATAAAAAATAATATTTTATTATTTAATTATTTTTTATGTTAATATTATATTTTTTACTAGCAAAATTAGCATTTTTTTATATATTAGCTTATATAAGCTATAGCTATAATAGCACACAAAAATGCAATCTGTTTATATTATTAAATTTAAGTATTTTAGCTAATTTTTTTTAGTTTTATTTGTTATTTATATAAGGCTTTTTTTTATTAGCTTATAGCTTTTTTTAATAAGGCTTTAAGCTTAAAAATAATAAGCTAAACTATAGTTTATTTTATAGCTTAAAGTATTTATTACATTTTTTATTTCTTTTTTAAATTTAAAGCTATTATTATACTTAATTTTAATAAAAACTTCGTATTAAAACATAATTTTTTTTTTAATAAATTTAAGTATTTTTAAAAAATCTATATGTTTTAAAAGTTTAACTTTTAAATAAGTTATTATTTTGTATTTTGCTTTTATAATAGCTTTAAATTTATTGCTTAATAGCATAGTTTGCATATTTATAACTTAAGAAACTAAAAGATTTAAAAAATAATTAAAACAATGTTTTTTAGTTTTTTTGCTATTTGTAGATTTTTAGCAATTAAAACAACTAGCAATTATAACATAAATATTTTAATAAAGGTTTTTTTAGTAATATTTTTAAATTATTTGTTAAGTTATAAATATTTAGCTTTTATAGGTTATTTTTTTATAGTTTTTTTTAATAAAAGCTTTTTAAGTTTTTTTATTATTAATAATCCTTTTTAGTATTTTTTTAAACTTTGCTTTTTTTTAAAAAGTAAACTTATTAACAAAAAATTTAAAAGCTTTCTTTTTAAAGTATTTTTGCTTTTTTTCTGTTATAAGTCCTTTTAAAACTTGCTTAAAAACAAAATACTTAGCAATTTATTTACTTTTTTTGCTTTAATCTTTTTTTAAATATAACAAAAGTTTTATTTTTTAGTATACTAAGCTTTTAACTAGTTAATTACTTAATTTTTTATATATAATAGTAATAACTATTATATATAGTTAAAAATTAATAAAATCTTTTATATTTTTTTCTTAATAATTATTTAATTTATTTAATAGCTTAAAAAGTTTTCTAAAAAGCTTATTAGCAGCTATATATTTTTTTTTTAGCATATAATAAAATATAAAATCAAAAGTTTTTATATATATTATTTATTTTGTTAATTAAGCATTTAATAATGCTAAAAATCCATTGTTTAACTAAGCTATAAGAACTTTTGTATTAGTTTTTAAATAAAATATAATTTTATAAAAATAGTTATGCAACTTTTAAAAAGTTTTAATAATAGCAAGCTTTTTTAGCTTTATAATATTATATTTTTTTTTAAAGCTTTTTTATGTTTTAAACTTATATTTTGTTAGCTTAATAACTTTATTAATTTTTTAGCATAAAATAACGCTTTAGCTAGTTTTAAAAGCATTTATTTTTAGCTAAATAGGTTTTTTTATATAATTAAAAGTAATAAAAATAAAAGCTATTATAATAGCTTTTTAAAGCTTTTTTATAGCTTTTTTCTGTAGTTTTTTAAAGCAAAACGGCTTATTTTTTTGTAATAAAACTATTAATAGTTTTATAATTATAGCATACCTTTATATTTATATTTAGTAGTATATTATTATTTTTAAAAAAAACTATACTTTTGTAATATTTTTGTAAGTTTTTTACTTAAGAATTTTTATTACTTTTGTTTTTATTAAGCTTTTATTATTAGTACTACATATATAGCTAATTATTTTATATTGTATTACTTAGGACTAACGGCTTTAAAAAGCTATGTTAAAAGCTATTTAATTTTATATGTAAGTAAAAACTGTGCTAAAGCTAAATAAAAACATTTTTGCTAACTGCTTGTTATTATAACTTATACTTTTTTTATAGCTAACTGTATAAGCGCTACTATTTAAAAATCGCGTTGTTTAATTTTTATTTAATATTACTGCTTTTACTGCTTGCGTTTTTGCTTGCTACGCAAGCATAGCTTTTTGTTACTTAGACTGCTTACTAGCGGTCTTTAAACAGGTTTTCTTTAAGCTAGTCTTAGGGCTTTAGCATATTAGCAATAGTTTGCGATTTTGTTTTTTGCATAGTTGCTAGCGCAGTTCTTTTTAGCGGGCGACCTTTTAGGCAAATAGTATTTTTGCTTACTAAATTATTAGCTTTTTGCTTGCGCGGCGTTTTTATAGCAGCAATAATACATAGTTAGCTTTAAGTTAGCTTTATTATAAATTGCATAAAGCAGTAAATAAAAGCGTTCTTAGCTAGCTTGCGTACCTAAATAGCTTTTAGGCATTTTGCTGCTTAAGCTAAATAGTTACTTTAACAAAAAAAGTATATAGCTGCTTTTTTTTCGGTTTATATAAAGCATAGGTCCGCTTTATTTCTAGCGTATTTTAAAGATCTATATTAGCTGCATTTTTGCTTGTTTTTGCATACGCTAGCTTAGTAGCCCTATTTTTAGTAGCTATAGCATTAGGTTGCTACTATGTTTACGGAATAAAAAGCTACTTAAAAGTAGCAGTAGTTCTAAAAAAGTCCATTAGTATACGCTATGTTTGCATTTTCTGCAGTTGTAACTTTAATATATACTAGGCACGTTTTTTGCTTACGTTATAGCAAGCAGGATAAAAAAAACAGCTTTTTGATCTTTAGCCTTTAGTTAGCTAGCTTAAGTTAGGCTAGCATTTTTTTTTCTTTTATTTTTAGCACTTGTTTAGTTAGCAAGCCTAAAACTACTAGCTAGTACAATTAAAAGTGCACTTTTAATCTTTTGCTAAACGCTTAACGAGCCCATGACATATTTGCTAGCATCTAGGTCCGGATTTTCTGCTTATTAAAAATAACCTTCTAATCATTGTTCGGTAATTTATATGCTGCCCGAACTACGTTAGCCTTTATCGCCCGGTTTAGCTCTTGTACTACAATTAACCTTGTCTTTACTCTAGCCTTATAGCTAGCAAGGGTTACAATAAAGCTAACTATTTTAGTTATTTGTTTTATTTATTTACTTTTAAATATGCTAGCTATAATTTTAGCTAGTTTAAAATTAAGTAGCATAATATTAAAATTTTTAAAATGCTTTAATATAAACTGCTTAATTTTTAAAGCAACTTTACAATTATTATATTTAATAATAAGTTCTTTAATTATTATATTATTAAAAAAAAGTTTGTACTTTATTAGTAATATATTATATAAAACTTTTAATAGCACTTTTAGGAATTAAGCTATTAAATTTATTGCTTTTTGCAAAAAAATAATTATTTAAAAAAAGTTTATTAATATAAAAAAAGCAATTATTGCTTAGCTAAAAATAAAAAATAATATTTAATTATATTCTAAAAATAAATTAATTATAAAAATTACTTTATATATTGCAAACTTTTTAAAGAACTTATTATAGCTTTAAAAAAAATTAGCATTATATATAATAATTATATTTATTTTTATAGCTAAATTAATTAATTAAACTTTTTTATTTTTTTTTTGTATTAAAAACTAAGCATTATAATATAAACTATAAGCTTTTTTAAAAACGCTATATTTAAGTTAAGTTTTTAAAACTTTTATAGTAATATTTTTTAAAAGCTTAAAAATTAAAATACTGCAAACTTGCTATGCTTTATAAAAAACTGTTTTAATTTTATAAAAAGAAAAAATTTTATTATATATTTTTTTTATTTTAAAAAAGTCTTAAAAAAGTGCTATTTTTTTGCAATACTATATTTTAGTTAATAATGCTGCTTTTTATTAAATAAGGTTAATTATATAAAGCTTTTTTAAAAAAACAGCTAGTTATTTAATAGTTAGTTAAATATCTTTAAAAATAGTGCTAAAACATAAATATATGTTTTAATAAATACTATTTTATTAAAATAACATAAAACTTTTTAAGTAATAGCTTGCTTTTTTTAAAGCTTGCTTTTTTTATTTATAAAATCTAAATAAAACAGTACTATTAAATAGCATATTATTTTTAAAATAAATCTTTTTATTTTTTGTTTTATATATTATATTTAAAATTATTGTTTTATTTTTTATTAATTTATTAGTTTTTAAAGCTTAAAAAATTAATAATGCTTAAATTAAAGTTATAATTAAGTTATATTTGCTTTTTAATTTATATGCAGAATTTTTAGTTTTTATAATTATTAATTTTTTAGCATTTTTTTGCTTTAGTATTTTTTTTATTATAATTAAAAATATTTTAAGTAGTTAATTATTATTAAAAATAGCGTAGACTTTTTTATTATTTTATATTTTTAAATTTTTAAAAAGTTTGATATTTTATATAAAAAAAATTAAAAAAGCTGCTAATGTTATATTATTATATAAGTTTTAATTCTTTTAAAAGTTTGCATTTGTATACTTTTTAAAACTATGTTTTTTTAATTTTTTTTTTTTTTTTTTTGCTAATTATTAGATTTTCTATATAAAGTTTAATATTTTTATGCTTTATGTAGCTTATTTACTAAGCTAATAGTTTAACAAATATATATTAGTTTTTTAGTTATTAATGTTTTTAAGCTTTTAAACTTAGTTTTTTAATATAGTTTATTATTAATATAATAATTTAGCTAGTTTTAAATATTATATTAGCTATTATATAAAGACTTTAAAAGTATAAACTTATTTATAACTTTATAATAAAGTTTATTTTTAGCAATAAAAAATAAATAGTTTGTTTTTTGCTAACTATATATAGCAAAAAAAATAATAATCTTTTATTTATTTAAATAGTAATTTTTAAGCATTTTATGCATTTAATAAAATTATTAGTTTAATTAAATTTTTTTTAAGTTATATTTATATTTTTAATAATAAAACTATTTTTATTAATAAATAAATTTATAATAATGCTAAACTACGCTTTAAAATCAATAATTTTAATAATATTTTTTTTATAAATTTTATTTTTTATTTTTATAGTAAGCTTTAAATAAAGCTATATATATTTTTTTAGCTTTATAACGCTTAAAAATATAGCTAAAATACTTTATAATTTTAATAATAAAGCTAATATAAAATATAAATTTAAAAAGCTTAAATATTTTTAGTTAAAATAATTTATTAAGCTTAAGTTTTTTTTATTATAAAATTTATACTTTAATGTTTTTTTAAATAAGTTTAAGCTATTATTATTAATATAATTATTATATTTTTTATAAATCTTTATTTTAAAAAAGTTAAAAGTTTAATTAGCGCTTTTTAAAACTATTAATGCTAGCTATATTAGCTTTTTAAGCTTTTTTTTTTTTTTTAGTGCTATTAGCATAAAATTAATATAAAGCTAAAGTTTAATTAAAAATACTATTTTTTTTAAAAGCAGCATAAATATAATAATTAGTAATTTTTGTTTTTTTAAGTTATTTTTAAATAATAAATATATAATATTATATTAGTTTAAAATCTTAAAAAGCATTTTATTAAACTTTAGCTTATTTTTTAATATTTAAAAATTTAAAGCAATATAAACAAAGAATAATATTACTTAATTATTTTATTAGTTTTAATTATAAAAAACTTTTATTATTTTATAGCGTTGCTTTTTTAAAAAAATAGCTATAAAGCTAAATTAAAGCATATAAATATATATAATAAAACTATTATATTTTATTTTTTTATTTATTTATACTATTAAATAGTTTAATAAAAAGCTAGTTTTACAAATATTACTTAGCAATTTATATTTAATAAGCTAATTAGCTAATTATAATATTAACTAAAAACTTTTTTATATTTTTTTAATTATTAGTTATTAAAACTTTATATTATTTTTTAAAAAGTTTATGCTTTTATAAAAAAAAGCATTTTTTATGTTTATTTAAGTTAAAATTTTTTATAATAAAGTTTTTAGTTAAGCTTTATATTTTAACTTGTTATTTTTTTTCTTTAAAATAAAATGTAGCATATTTAATTTAATTTGCTAATTTAAACTTTTATTAAGGTTATTTAAAAATAATAGTATTATTTTTAGCATTAGCTTAAGAATTTTTGCTGCTTTAAAATATAATTTAGCTTTTATTTAAGTAATTATTTAAATAAAAATATTAAAATACTTTAAAACTTTTAGTATAAAGTTTTTAAAAATAATATTTGTTTTTTTATTTAAAAAGTTTTTAGACTTTTTAGCTTATATTTTTTTAAATTCTAAGTTTTTTTTTATAAGTTTTACTTTTTAGATTTTTTAAAGCTTTTAATAATTAAAACTTTTTAGTTTTAATAAAATACTTTGCTTATAAAAATTATTATTTATTTATATATTTTTAGTATTAAGCTAAATAAAAAACTTATTATTATTTAAATAAATTTTTTTAATTGTTTAATTTATAAAAAGCTTTTTTTTTTGTTTTTTAGGTTTTTTTTTATTTTTTGTTTAATAAAAAGCAGTTTTTTTAAATAAAAGTTTATAATAATTAGCTTAAAATATATTTATGCTAATTTTTTTACTTAGTATATAGCTTTATAAAACTTTAATACTATTTATATTATAAAAAATACTTTATATAAAATTTTAATTAATTATAATAAAGCTATTATTTAGTTTATTATTTATTAAGTTATTTTTTTTAATATTATAAGCTTTTGCTAGTTTTATTTTATAAAGTATACTAGTTTAATTATTAAACTTTTTATTTAAAAATTAGTTTAGCTGCTTATTATTTAGCTAATAAAGTTTTTTTTTCTTTTAATCTTTTTATTTGCTTTTTATTTTAACATTTAAATTTTTATTATTTAAAACAAAGTTTTTTTTCTGCAGTTAATAATAAGCTTTTTATTTAAGCAGCTTATTATTACTTAAAATAAAGTTATATATTTATTTTATTGCAGCATTTAAAATTTTCTTTTTATTTTTGCTAATTTTTATAACTTTAAAAAAAATCTTTATATATTTAAAGCTTATAAAAAATTTTAGCTTTTTTAAGCATTATTTAAAGTTTTAATATATAATGTTTTCTTTTTTTAATTTATAAATAAAGCTATATTTATAAACATAATAATTATTTATGTTATATTTTTAATAAATAGTTCTTTTTACTAAATAAAAGTTGTTTAATTTTATTTATTATAAAAAATTAAATAATTATTTGCTTTATTTTTGTTTTTTAAAGTTATATTTATTTTTTTATAAATATTTAAAAGTTATAGCATTAATACTAAATATTTGCTTTTTTAATAAGTTTATATTAATTTTATAATATTATAATGCTTATAATTTTTAATTAATTAGCTAAATATATTAATTTTGTAATTTTTTTAGCATTTTTTTTAGTTTTTTTTTTATAATTGCTATACTTTTTTGTTTTAACTTTAGCTATTATATTTATTTAGTAATATTATTTATATTTTAGTTATAAACAAAATATTAAGCTAATTTTACTTGTTGCTTTTTAATAATAACTATTTTAATAATTAATATAATTATATTAATAGCTAATTTAGCAGCATTAATAGCAATATATAAAAGCTTATTAAAATTATAATTATATAAATAATTAATTTTTTTTTATGCTTTGCGTGCTTTTTTTATTTTTTTAAAGTAAAAATCTAGTTTAAATTTTTTATTAATTTAATTGTTTAATATTTTATAAAAGTTTTTATAAAACATTTTATTTAAGTTATTATATAACTTTTTAAAAAACTTTATTATTTTATTAATAATATTTTAATTTAGCTTTTTAAATAAACTTTAAGTAAATTAAAAATTAAAATAATAATTTTTTTAAGCTTTAATATTTTTAATATATATTTAATGCTAAAAAAAATAAGTTTTAAAATTAATAAAATATATAGCTTTTAAACAAGCTTTAAAATTTTATAATATAATAATAATAAATTTATTTTATTTAAAGTTTTAAAGTTTGAACTTTTGTTTAAGCAGTTTATAAGCTTTAGTTTATAATAAATAATCTTTTAGTATTATTTTTATTATTTTTTTTGTTTAAAAAGTATTGCAATAAATAAAAACCTATTTAATTTTGTTAATATTTTTAAAACGCTTTACATAAAAAAAAGCATTTAAATTATTTAGCTACTTATTTATTTTTAACTTATTAAACAGCAAATATTAGTTTAACCTTAAATTAAAAAGCATAAATAATAGCTTAATTTTAATATTATATTTATTATTAAAATAGCTTAAGCTAAATAAAGTTGTTTTAATACTTTTTAAAAATAATAAGCTAATTATTTTTATTTTTTTTGTTTATAAATAGTTTTAATGTTTTTTATATATTAAAATAAGAAAATTTAATAATTTTTTATAGCTAAATTACTTAATTAAGCTATAGTTTTTAAATTTTTAAGCTATATAATAAATTAAAGTAAAGTTTATATAAAAATAATAAAAAAAGTAAGCTATAAGAAATAATAAAAATAAACTAAATAAAAATATAAATTTGAAAAAAAAAAAAATATAAAGTATTAAAAGTTTTTAAGTATTTTAAGTATTTAGGTTTTTTTATGTTATTTTTTTGGACTTTTTTTTTAAAAAACTTAATAATTTTTTTTGTTTGCATTTATAAAAACTGCTAGCTTATTTTTTATAGCTTTTTAAGTTTTTTTTTAAATGCTTTTATATTTTTATTTTTTATGCGTTTTTATTTTTTTATATGCTTTATAGCGTTTAGTTTTTTTGTTTTTTAGTTTAGCTTGCTTTATTTTATATAAATTTTATTAAGCAGGCTTTATTTTTTTATAGCTTTTTATTTATAAAAATAGCATGCTTTTTTCTTTTTTTTAAAGCTTTTTTATTTAATAATAAATGCAATAAAAAAGCAATAGCTATGTTTTATATAAAATCTTTAAATAATAGCTAGCTTATACTTAAAAAACTTTGCTTTTTATTTTTTAATAAAAAACTATATTAGCTTAAAAAACAAAATATATTTTTAATTATTAAAAGCTTTATATATTAATGCATAAACTTAAACTTATTTAATATAAATAAACGTTAGATTTGCTTATATTATAGCTTTTTAAAGGTTTTAGTAATTTTTACTTTTTTTTAAGCTTGTTTTTTATTTTTTTTTGTTTTTTTAAAAGCAATTGTGCTTTTTTTTTTATAAAGCATTAGCTTTTTAGCAAAAATTCTTTTTTTTTAAGCTTTTAAAAGCTTTTAATAAACAATTTTTTAGCTTTATTATTTTAAAAATTATATTAGCATTTTAATACTTAATTATTGTTTTGCTAAAAAAAATAAAAATGCTTTATAAACTAAGCTAAAAAAAACAGTTTAATATTTTTATACGTTTGTTTTAAGCTTTATTAATTAAAAGCTATTAGTTTAAACGTTTATATTAATTATAACTAAATTATTTATATTAAGCAAGCTTTACTTATTATTAGTTAAAACAGCTAAATATAATATATTATAACTTGCATATAAAAATTATAGCAATTAATAAATAAATAAATTAAACATATAAATTAGCAATAATAAATTATTTATTTATAGGTTTTATAATATTATTTATTATAAATAAAAAATTAGCTTTATTAAAAACACTAATAAAATAAAGTAATATAATTACGCAAGATTTATTATAACATTTTAATTATAAAAAGATAAGTTATAACTTATGCATTTAAGCAATTAGGCCATATATAAATTAAGGAATTAAACGATCAATTAAAGGGCTATCTAACAATACAATTAAAGCAACCGTAGCTAATTTCCATTATGTTGTGCATAATGGTCAAATCCATACTTCGAAATCTAGCGCAATACCCATACTCTCATTCCTACCATATGACTCAGCCCAGACTTACTCCAACTGGCTAGTCAGCTCATTCAGCCACTCTACTCTACTTCACTATAAATCTCGTTATATATATAGTATACCATATATACGGAGATAGTAAGGGAGGCGGTCAGTGGAAAGTTTGAGCCCGGAAACGCGCGTTGAAACCGTGAGACACTAGCTCTTCCGCGCGTCGTATTGGCCTGCCGACATGATAGGAGGTCAGTACTATATGGTATAAAAGGCATCATATACCCTCTCAAAACCAATGGGCGCGTCTTCCCGTGCCGCTACCCGCACCCTTGCCGATCGATTTTCATGCCTACTTACACTACCACCCGTAGCTCAGACTCCCAACGGGCAGCTCGGATTATTATTGAGCCAAGGAAGCGAGACGCATCGTCGCTCCCGTTTGATAGGGCATCCCGCTGGTATTATCATCCCAGGCCAGGTTGGGTTGATCGAGGAACCCTGGGGACTTGGGATTTGGACTCGCCGACGAGCGTTGAGACGCGGCACCTTCCGCCGAGCAAGACAAGGCAAAGCATGTATGCCTCTCACTGCCAGCGCATTGGTTTTACCTGGACGAACGAGAGGACTGGGCTGGGTGCCGTCGCATGCCATGCTTCCCCCATGGACACAGACAGGCACGAATCAGCTCGTCTTCGGTCTCGATGGGAGGAGAGCCTGGAGCTTTTCGTCCTATGGATGTTTCGAAGCGGACACTGACGGAGATTTATATGCCACGCAGAGACATCAGTGGGTAGTGGGCACTGTCGGATTGCTGCCTGGAGAAACCGTACTCGTTGTTTGGATTCGAGACAGCACCTCCTCCTGTGCGCAGCTAGCTGGTGGTCACATCTTGACGCAAAGGCGACGCGACGTGCAGTGTATGGTAGAGTCTGCGCCCCTCGGCGACATTTGTCTTAAGAAGCAGATCTTATAGGCTTTGTCCATTCGAGTACGGTAGTCCTTTTGTTATCGGGGTTTCATGTCCCATCTATGTACCCCAGTCAGTAGTCGTCCGTAGTCAAACTTCAGCTGAGGTGACTGTTCAAAAGAAAAAGAAAAAAACCTGCCTTCACCATGAATGTGTAAATACTGGTAGAATGAGGCAATTAATATAGCCGTGGGTGTATAGAATGAATATTTTATTTGTTTCCTGGCAAGTGACATTTATGTAGAATCACAGCGGAAAAAGTTGCTTGAACATACACCTCGGCGTCTCAAAAGATAACATGTAGTGAGAAAGCGAACAAACACACAAGTAATACGATAGTAATTATCTACATAATTGCTTTTGTAATGAAACTATGCAGCTAATTCTAATAAATAGCCCATCTTCAGCAGTGGCCTGTCGAAGGAGCTGCTGTAATCGACTCATACTCTCTGAAGACCTTCATAGCGCAGTTGAACAATTCTTATGAAATGTCGAACCCCTAGAGAAATCATATTTGCGTGTCAAAGTCAAAATCTTATGTTCGCTTTCTGTCTAGCACCTTTATTCTCTATGAACCTGCGTGTCTATTACTTGAGAATGTTTGAGCACGAGCAGTCACATATTGAGTCATTCAGTTAAGCAATGCGGTTGAATAGGAGAGCCATATCTAAGAGTAATAAGGATGTGGTCGGCGACGTGACTGTTGCCAACAACTCAGGATAAGACGTAAGTTTCCCAGCCTGATGCACAATACCCAGTCGGTGGTCTCATCTCGGCTTCAGAATGTGGGCTGACTTGGAAGTTTAATAAAGGATCCAGCCGAGTCCATTCTTCATTTCTCATACGCCTCAGCATTGTCATCCGTTAGAGCGGCGAGGCGGACTTTGTGACAAGCTGTCCCTGAATAGCATCGTATGCGCATCCTGATGAGAGAGGATCGAGGCTTCTCCTAGCCACCACTTTTATTGTATGTCGTGTGAGCGACGGATTGGTTCGGATTGGTTGTCGAATTCGTGAATGTATGAGTTGTCCGTTACTCATATCCTGGTACATCCACTGACTGTTGACAGATGCTCTATTCCAATCCACGGAGCGATGTACGAGTCTACTCATACACCTTGCTTCCCGGCGCTATTTGAAAGGAAGTAATTGGTGTTTTACCAGCAGCCGAAACAGTAGGGAGGCAAGGAGGCCGAATGAATTGGCACCGAAGACAACGAGCAACTCAACGTGCTGTAGTTTAATACGTGCCTTTGGCTTATGAGAAATAATCTACTTCAGATTTAACCTGTTCAGACGAGCCAATACTTCTCGGTGTAAAGGGTTACAACAACTACAACCGTATCTTGGAACTATATCCTATAATTGGCGCCGCTGGGATCCTTCAACATGCACGATGCGTCATACTCCTGTAGGAATAGGCTACCTCAAAGGATAATTCTAAGTGTGCATATGTCTCTCATAGGCTGTAACAGCCTGGTATCGAACAGCAGTAAGATACTACGCTCAGAAGATATATCTTAGAAGTAGTTCTAAATATACTACATCTTCCTGCTTCTCGTTATTATGGTGACAATAGACACGGGTTGCCTCGAAGCGAGAGCAGAAAGGTAACAGCCCGTTAACAGGAGGCAAGCGCGGTGTGATAAAATGCTTTGTCAAAAGAAACGTTTACAAATAGTGATATAGGTATAGGTTTTAGCCATTGATATTTGAGAATTCTGGTCCGCGTCGGTTCTTTATCTCTGTCTCAGCCCTCAGCCACGGCTCTACAACGACTGATACATGCGTCGTGGGGGCCATCTGCGCCTTCTCAAGTGTACTGCAAAGCATTGAGTTAAGTCATCAGCCTAGAGTAAGACATCTTGAAGTAGCTGTTGATGTTCTAGTCCAACTCGATGTGCGCTAGACGCGGTGGTCGTCATAATGGGTTGTAGTTTCGAGGCTGAGCTAGATGCTACGACAACAATGACTGGTCAGCGATCGAGATGTCAATCCAGCCATATATCATATATGTGATGCCGCACGCCGAGTCATCATGAACTTATCTGTTTCGTTTTAGTGACCATGTTCGAGTTACCAGGCCGATACCCAACCTGTGTTCACATGAAGATAGCATCTCATTCGGGGTGGTGTTACAGATGGGGGCGAATTGAGGCGCCGGCATCTCTCCACTCCGTCCGGGCCCATTCGTAGAAGTTGATGGCCTTCAAGATCTATTCGTGGCATAAAGTGAAGTAAGGTTATTATAGGAAACGCCCAAGAAGCCTAATCACACGATAGTATTCCGTGTTATGTAGGCAAGCGAGACGATGCCCAATGTTACTTAGACACGGATTCCACACGGACCGGCTTTGCCGGGTTTAGTAGAACGCCTCTTGCACGATTCAGGCAACCCACGTAACCTACTGGCCTATCAGTCCGTTGGCCACTGCCCCAGGGATCAAAAGCAACCGAACACGAGAGAGGTCGTCGCGAGGCTCAACGTGTGTGACACGTCAGCCGGCGATTTTCGCAGATCTATAGTGCAACCTAACTTAATTCCGTGCCATCCAAGTGCCTTGGGCTGGAATCAAATTCCCGGTACGTGGACTACTTGTCTTTCGCCTGTCGGCTGAGGACGCGGCCACTTAGCAACAAGTTCTCATGCGGGTGTCCACCGTTGCGGTGGTGAAATACACCCACGGGCGGCCGGTAGGATAGATCTTCAGAAAGTGGGGAAGGGTCAAGCAAGGGACAAGCAAGGCTATCGTCGCAGACGCACATCGTGTACGCTTAAGTAGCGAACGTATCGTAGCTCGTCGCCGACAACCCTGGTTGCGCAGGCGAGAGCCGTTGCTACCTGGAAGCAGAGCAGACTGCGTAGCTCGTGACAAACTGCCCAAGATTCGCAAGCCACGCGTCCGCCAAATGCCTGGACGTGCGCCCACAGCGAGAGAGGTAGGGGCGGCGAGGGATGAGGACTGCATTCGACCTAGTCGGCAGCGATCTCTCTCGCCGCCAGTTCCCTGCCGGAGTGTTACTGGATATGTCGGGGTAATCTGCAACTACCCGTGAGACAAGCGGCCGTCCCCTATCAATCGAGCCCGGCAGGCGGACTCCCCCTGGGGTCGGCATTGATTCGCCGACGCTTCCATCTCTATAATATGCTTTATATAGCCAAGGTCGAGGCCGCATCAAGACAAGAGTGCCGAGTCGTCTCGGGTGACGGCGGCGAATCTGGCTAGCACTCTTCAGGGCTTCCCCGCCGTTAGATCGATGAACGACGGGCGTTCGAACGCGTCGGCGGAGGGTCTTCTAGAGTACTTAGCGCGTCCGTGCACATTCTAGCGCGAGTATCAAGATGTAGCGCGTATGAGTATCGTCAGCAGCCACAGTACCGTATATCACAGAGGGCGAGAGCATGAAGTTCACGTGAATCAGGGAGACTTGGTGTTTACCTCGTCCTCCCCTCCGCTGGGGGCGGCTCCGATTAAAGTAGGAGGGTTGTATTGTCGCACGGGTAGTTGAATGATAGCTCATCAACTACAGCATCTCGTGGCACGTCAATGTGTCTCGATCGAAATGGGGTCTAGGGCACGGTGTCTACATTGTACCTACACGTAGAGTATAATTCAGGTTCCCAAGGGAGGGTTTTTTTTTGTGTTTTTTTTTTTTTTTGCCTCCTCTCTACGGGTAGCAACCTTGCATTTCCACCATGCATGTTTCAACAAAACCCAGATCGGGTAAGGGGCTGACACCATTGCATGCAAGCCTAATCTTGGCTAGACGAACATCAAACTTCTCGGAGTGGCTGTTCAGACGTGTGAGCGCAGAAAATAGTAAAGACGCTTACGAGAAACGTTAAAGTGGGCTCTGATCTCGTTAGGGAATCTAGATCAGATAGCAAGATTCCCGAATTGTGTATTGTCTCTGATCTGGGACTGGATATCGGGACCGAAAGAGACGTGCAGGCGATCCTCAGGAGACCAGGGTCAACTGGATCTCTACTAATAGGAAGCAAGAGAAGTTCTCCTAGACACAGTGGGATTATCCCCACCGACCCTTTACCCCTGGTTGCGTGTTTCTGTCTATAGTGTAAGACAGAGTGATATAGTACATAATCCAACGAGGAATAACCATGAAAAGAACCCATGATGAAATGCACTGTAACCCATGAATGCTTCGAGACTGATCCTGAATTGCAAGCCACTTCAAGGGTGAGCTCGGCTATACTGGCTGATTCAAGTCCACAGATAGCGTAGAGGTGAGATTCTTGAAAGTGGGCATATTAAAACCAAAGATTTAGGCTACGTCCCGGATCGGACCGTGAGGTTAAAGGCATAGATATATCTACACAGTGGCACAGCATTTTGATACTAGTTTAGGAGATTCCACCTATATAGCATCAAACGTTCTAGCGCGCCGACCTTAGACTGCTTGGAACCTTGTCGTACCACTCTTGATTTTCGTCCGAGGCTTGTGGGTTGTGATCCAGTTCAGGAAGGAAGTTTCAAGACCTGCATATAGCTTTTTTTTTTTTTTTTTTCCCTTTAACGTGGCTTGCGGCAAGTCGAGCATTTTCAGGGTCACAACGAAATCGTAAACACCCTAATACCGGGCAGTGCTGATCAGAGTACGTTTAGAACCAAACGACACCCTGTGTTTCCCGTTCAAGAACTTGTTTCCACGTGAAGTCTGGATTGGTCACTCGAGGCCCAGGATTTCACGGCTAGTACTATTCCCTGTAAACGGGCAGATACGATGTGATTCGAGAAATATCATTCGTCGCCCTATCGTAGCCACCGTCTCTCTCTTTTCCTCCCTTTTGTACCTAACCCCCAATAACCACGGGGAAAATGGTTACCAGGTAGATCAATGTCTAAGCAAACCCGGCTAGTTTCAAACTGAACTTGACTCGATTGGTTCAACAGAGTCTTCCGATATTTCAAATATCCACGTGGATATCGGCGGCCTTCTTAGATAGAACGGATCTTGTATCGACGCGGCAACTTGCAGAGAGTTACCGAGCTTCCGCGTTCGAGAGTTATTTTCGGGTGTCCTATCAGCGCAGTAAGCGGAGAAATGCTAAGGGAAACTCGAAGAGACTGATGACATACAAACACGCCTATTGACTTAAACATGCCGGCACATAGCATAATAATCCTGTTGCTGGGATCAGACCGTCTGGGGCTTTTAACTTTAACTTGTTTCAGGGTCCAAATCTGCACTGGCGAGGTTGGATGCGCTTGTGTACAAGGGACAACCACATCCCCTACCTAGTATTGCCCTAGCTATTGCAGCTGCTTTTGGCCATGGATTATTTAAAAGACCTGGGAAGTAAGCCCGCAGTGGCTTCTCGGAGGTGACATGGCCATGATAATCCTCTTTGTCCCTCAAGTGGCAACACCAACAACAACTTAATCGGAGTCTTCGGCAACTGAATATCGAATCAACGACTACTGCAGCGTGTCAGCACCAGCATAACAAACCCTCAAGCCTAAGATGTGGAACGTAGGACATCTAGATCGGTCATACGATGATTCTGTCGTCCAACAACTTCATGTACGTTGTTCCTCAGAGCCTCTATAGAGCCTCGTCAACATCAAATATATTCTTCCAATAAAAGCGCTCAGTTTTGCTTCCCGCACGAATATTACCTACTATACATGGGTAATGTCAGAAGAGGCTCGTGTGCGTCAAGTGAATAACGGCGTTTGGTAAAACAGGCTGTATCTTCGGGAGCCATGCACATCACCCAGCAACTCCCAAGAGTCCAGGGTTGGCTAATACGGAAACTTAGATGACATCGGCAGACTACCAACCTTCTACGCTTGCCTCTGAAGCCCCCTTCTACACAACGAGGGCGCCTAGTACGAACAGTCACCATAGTGCTCAAGCATATTACCCTACCGCCATATCAACAGGTGGTACTTCAGAAGACCTTTCCAGGTTCCAAAACCATCCACGTGTGTTCTACAGGGCCAATACCAGCCAGGTCTACTCAGCAAACGAGTACAGCTCTACAGATGGGAACCCAGAGTCGTCAAGTAGCGCCTCATTTATTGCATCCAGAGCAGGTTCATACGACTCGTCGTTTCCCCAGGCGGTGACGCCAGAATCAGGAATCAGCAGCCATGTCGATGCCTACAACTACATGTGCTCGCACGGCCAAGGGGCGGCGGGCGTGGTCACGAGTCCGCCTGAGATGTCACCGACGTCAGGGCATCATCACCATCAACACCACAAGAAGAACAAGATATCTTCCCGCCAGCGGAAACCAAAGCATCAATATCCGGGCTTCCCCCCCGAGAGCCTGCCGCCGCCGCCAGGCAGCAGCGGCGGCGGCAGCAGCACCAGCAGGTCGAAGCTGCGCAGCGCGTCCCGCACCTCCAAGAACACGCACCACAACCCGCCGGCGACGGCCGAGGAGCGCAAGAGCCGCGAGACGCACAACAACGTCGAGAAGCAGTACCGCAACCGGCTGAATGCGCACTTCGAGAGCCTGCTCAGCGCGCTGCCCGAGAGGATGCAGAGCGGCGAGGGCGAGGACGGCGGCGACCTGGACGCGGGAGAACGACGGGTCAGCAAGGCCGAAGTCCTCGAGATGGCCAGGAGACACATCAAGGCGCTGGAACGCGAGTGCGCCGTCCTCGAGGGCGAGAGGGACGAGCTCCGCGATAACATGGAGAGGCTGCGTTGGCTATTCGGCCGGTGTGAAGGCGGCGCTGGAGGCGCGGATGGCTCTTCCGCATTCCTAGACCCCGCGTCTATGCCCTAGACCTGGGTTGTTACACTTCCCTCCCTCTTCCCCCCCCCCTTTTTTTTTTTTGGATTTCCTTTCCCGATGTAGGATTATTTGATACTGTTGTCTTGGCTGAATCTTTTGGCACCGGAGTACGGCTGGGCACGACTTAAGACGGATGACGACGGGAAAATGGGATATAAACGTCACAATCACAGGTTCCGGAAGCGTTTGTTTGGTATTACAGCTAGCTTGTTTTTTTTTTCTCTTGTAACATTTTGCGATTCTATCTTGTACTGGACATGATTCTAATGTTGTTGTTCTCCCAAAGAACATTGCCTTATCTCATCTGTAGATATCTCTTTAACATAGAGCTTGCGATATTGTCTGTTAAGGAAAATAATAGTCTGTCTACCTTGAGGTATTCAATATAATGAAGCTTAAGCTCGAGGGTACGATCGACCCAAGACCCAGTTCATGACCATAGTTCGCCGGTAACTTAGAACCTGTTAGTGTTCAACCGGTCTCTATCACAGCCACATCCAGCATTGGACGGACGGTGCTATGAGTCCCGAATCCTACCAAAGCATCCAGTGCCTCGTGTTCGGGAGGAAACATCCCAGTGAACAATTGCAACCTCACAGCCCTATCATGTAGCAAAGAGGAGTAAACTGAACCGCGTCCAGGACTTAAGCTCTTTGCCCCCCTGCTGCAAACGCAATCCTTCCCATGCAGGCCACTTCCCGCACTATCCATGGCGTGGAGCACCGTTCCCGACGAGTTCTGTATACCTCATACGCTTGGCCGTGTAGAAGGGAGTAGAGTCTCTAATTGGGCAAACGTGAGGAGCCTGCAATCTCGCAATCGTTCCGGTCGAAAAATCATCGTAGTTCATCTAAATGGCCTAGATCATGGGCCGGGATTACCTAATATATATATATCCTATCACTACCTGTGTATTGTCAACTGCTGTAACGTGAGGTCACATCCTGTCGACATCTACATGGTGCTGCATGCTGTCAAAAGCTATACTAGCACGGCATATCGGATCGGATCGAGCTCATATGCACAGCTTGGAAATATAGTTCTGAGCGCCAAGAAGCCTCTTCGCCCATAAAGTGCGCGAAGTATTTTTTTAATGGACTTGTTTCGTTTTCTCAGATTTCCATTACGCGGCTTACTTCGATTTTGACAGCAGGTGTTTGAATTGATAGATCAGACAAGAGACACCCACCCAGCCCCAGAGAGATCAAGCATGGAAGGATTCGATACGGGACCCCGGGCATGTGTGTCGGGCGGGATCAGCAGGCTTCTCCCCGTCCAATGCGGGCTCCTGGTGGATGGGATCACCCAACACAATAGAGCATTGGGTTCGAGGTCCTGGTGGCACGGGTGGCGGGTATACATATTATTTTGTTGAATAAGTCGAGATGATGCGACCTAACCCCCTCTGACAAGCACGCAAACCAACAAACATAGCGTAGCATGCGGCACAACTTTTCCAATCCTTCCGCATCATCCCTGCCTGTCATGTCAGGGGTGCTCCGACTTTTCTGGATGTAGGACGAAACAATTTATAAAAATAGCCCTTGTCAGAAAAAGCCACTCGAATCTGATGCAGACCCGCGCATCTGGAAAGATAGGACGAGAAGAGGACGAAGGAATCGCGGAGGTGGCGCTTCTGACGGGTCTGACGGCGATAGGACGTGTCTACTTAGATCTATGTACATAGATATCACGGTGGCACGTAACCTACCTCAGCCTGGCATACACTCATTTCGGAGAACAAGGGGAGCTTAGGGCGTCTCTGCGTCCAGGTCCTGTAAGACAGGCATTGGAAACGCTGCGCCTTTGTTAATTGCGTCATTACTTGAGATGGCAAAAGAGTATCGGATTGTATTAGTAACTATTCTGGAATCTATATCATCTGTAAAACATATAAGGAGGTTCGACACAAACAGATGGGGTATAAAAACGGTGCCTCTGAGGCAGTACTACACAATAGTAGCAAGGATGGAAATGCCGTTGATGAACTCCTATCCAATGCAAACAGCGCTCCCGGGGTTTCCGATCTGCGGAGGCTTCTATTAATGCCCAACGACTTCGGGTTCAGGGCACTCACTCTCCCGTTGTTCGTGATTAGGCGAGTCGTTGATTTGGCCTCCGCCGACTTCAGGATTCGATTCCCCTCTCCTCCTTTTTTTCCTACCGAAAAACTGCCCTATTGTATTACTAAGACTGCGCGCTCTCCCACGACTAGCTTCCTGCCGCGTTGAAGGTGGCTCGTATTCGTTTGGGATATGGACACCTTCATCATTCCTAATGAGCAGTGAATCAGACTCGCCTGCATCGTCACCTCCATCTGGGGAAACAAAGAGACTGGGCCTGGTGTTGGGTTTTGGTCGCTTTGTTGATCTTCTTTTGATAGGACTGTCTTCACGCCTCAGTAATGTGTCCGCAACTGCAACACTGACTGTAGACGATAATGGCAACGGTGATATAAAAGCATTAGAGTAGCGGTGGTGACTGTGAGACCGCGTCGCAAGGGTGGAATGACGAGGAGTTACCGGGCGCTCCGGAGAGGACGGTGGAGGGATTGGTGGCGGGGCACTGAGCGAAGATAGTGCCGGTTCCGAGGCGGTATTAGAGAACACAGAATGAATTGTAGGGACGCTATCTACTGATATTGTTTGAGAGAGACCGGGATGGACAACAGGGTGATCTTCAACGGAGTTTCTCCAAGGGTTGCTGAGCAGGAAGGGTGGTGTGTCGGTTGGTGTGGGTAGATTTGATTTGGAGGCAAGCTGATCAGGTCTTCGGTTTGGGGGTGTGCATATAGGTTGTTGACTTCTGAAGGGTCTACCGCCGTGCGAGAAGCTACCTCGCGAGGTATGTGATGATCTTCTAGATCTTGATGCCGATATAGCCTGTGTTGAAGCTCCTCTCGCTGGCTCTGTATTGCCATTATTGTAGGTGCCATAGCCTTCTTGGTTTCTTAGACCTATGGTCTCTTCGATATTCTCATCATCTGATAGCCGGTCATCGTCGTCTTGACGAAGCCGCCCACTACTAATGAGAAATACGCCAAAGAAGGTCAGTAAACAACCACCGACGAACTTAACAGCTTGTTCTAGAGTGGTCCGCTCGAAATCTCGATAGAGAACAGCGCTTCCAATAATCACGGACAGCGTGAATAGTACGAATTGGATAGGTATAACTTGGGTTGACTCAAATCTCTGGAGGGCCCTGTTCAGGTAACGAACCTGCATCAACGCAGTTCCAACGAGGATGATGGTCAGGCCGTAACTGACAGGGGTAGTGAACATTTTGAGAAACGAAGAAGAGAACATGGACGACACGCCTTTCGTCGTTAAAGCAGTATAACCACCTAACTATTTATTAGTAATAACAAGGTAAATGGCACAGGGCACAAACCAAAAAGCCCAACGAGACTCAAATCGATCAGAATGGTTCTATTCCCATATCTTGGGCTCGCCCACATCAACACGATGATGAGGAAGATAGTTACGCCCAAATAGATCTCGAACGCCATGGTCGTGATGGCATTCCACACGTCGTGGGGATCTAACTTGGTTTCTTCCCCCTTTGCACTGAGAACAACGGTGATGGCGCCCCCAACGGCGATGACCACGCCCCAAAAATCTCGCTTGCGAAATACCTCGCCAAAAAAGATGGGTGCAATCACACAGTTGGATATCAGAGCCACAACACCCAAAGTGGATACAATCGAAGCTGGCGCAAACCCGTAAGCTAAGAAATTCCCAATTTCGCCAACAGACACCAGCACTTGACCTAGCCACCAAGAGGGAGACTTCAAGTATGATGACGCAACCTTGGGGGTATCGCCCGACGACTCTGTCCAATTCGACCCATCAGACCGGAAAGACTGTGTGAGCGGATGAGTGTCTGTGACAGCCTCATGATCATCTTCTTCGGTTGGCGAATTATCGGAAACTGCATTGCCGTTACGATGATTGTTCTGGGCGTGCTTCGAGGCCTCGACACGCTTTCGATGCAGTTGGATATGACTGTAACGCTGGACATTCAAAGCCAGCGCGATGAGAACATTCCCAACGATGGCGGTTACGATACCGATGAGCGAGCTCCATTCTCCCAGGCCAGAGCCACCGTTGCCGTCGGACTCGTCATTCACCGTCGCAGCCGATAGCAGGTCGCCGCCAGCGAGGGTCTGCAAGACAGGCATCACGCCGGCTGGGTGGGATTACAGCGGCTAGCGGGAGGCGCGCAAAGTCGCGGTAGATCGCATCAATCCCAGTTGGTCATGGACGCGTACTATACGTCCCCTTGCGATCATTTATGAGGCGTTCAATGGGTCAAGCAAAGTTGGGGTGGAGAGAGCGTAGTGGGTTGGTTGGCTGGTTCTGGCTCGACGACGGATCGACCGGATTATGGTACGTGGGTGCGTGGGTGTTGGAATAAGGTGCGAAGACGATCTAACTAGTAGTTAGCCTAGGTACGCTGTCGTTTATGCAAGGTCGGCGTCAATCGACTGGGAGGTTACACGCCGTACCTGGATGTTGGACACGGATCTTCAGGTGTTAACAATACCTACTGATTATACGAGGAAGACTTGGTAGGTAGGCAGAGCGCGAAGTTCGTTGTGTTCCAAGGGCTAGGGGGTTTAATGGCTCCTTCATGTCGGGAGGAGGTTGCTACCCGCTGTGGGTTATTACGGCAGCCTAGGTACCTATCCACTATAGGTAGGTAAGGTAGCATCAGGCCTCTGGTTAGTACCTGTTACTCGACAGCTGAGCCAATCAGACACTCCATATAGCGCACTGACAGATTCAGCAATCCACCTGCAGGAACGTACCTATTCACCCTGTAAAACAGCACATTGGCCAGGTCCCCCTCATAGTTTGAGTTTTTGATCAAAGAAAGAGAGAGAAAAGAGGAAGGGAATTCCTATGTAGGTGGAACGAAGAATCATGATTTGGTTATCATGAGTTCTAGCATACTGGAAGTACCTATATCAGTGGATACCCTACATACTTACTACATGTACGTAGCTGTACATAGAGAGTGAGACCCACTCCCTGTCTCGTATACATACATACTGAAGGTAATGACGAAACACTTAATTAGATGCTTAGGTAACCATGTTAGTACCTATCGTACCTAAGTACCTAGGTAGGCACGACTTTCATCCCCAATTCAATTTTTTTTTTTAAATAGTCTAACCACCTTCTACACTTTTGAAGAGTTACCTCAGACATTATCGTCTATTACAATGAGTGATGACGACGACGATATCCAGGTCGAGGCGCCTGACTTGGCCGAAGATGACCCTTTGCGCGCCTTCCTACCTTCTTCCTTCGGGAAGAAGTCCAAGGACACCGATGTAGCTGCGCAAATGGACCGAAGTAGGAGAACAGTTGACCAGCACGCAGCACAAGCTGTGAAACCCAAGAGTCAGTCAGAAGGCTCCGGCTCCAATCTTTCGAGCGATGACGGTTCAGATGACGAGTCCGACAATGAGTCCGACGATGACGAGTACCCTACTTCCCACGAAATGGTCATTAAGACGCACGACCGTGCAGTCACCACGATATCGCTTGATCCCGCCGGCGGCCGCTTAATATCTGGGTCCATCGATTGCACCGTCAAGCTTCATGACTTTTCTTCCATGACTCCAACCACCATCCGCGCTTTCAAAAGCGTTGATCCCTTCGAGAGCAAGCGATCGGCTGCTAGCTCCGAAACACATCCCATAAATCATGTCGAATTCAACCCTTTAGCGGGAGGCGTCTTCCTGTGCGTATCCGCCCACCCTCAGGCCAAAATCATGTCGCGAGACGGTGATGTCGTTGCTGAGTTTGTGAAGGGTGACATGTATCTCCGCGACATGAATCATACCAAGGGCCATGTTTCCGAGGTGACAACAGGAACATGGCACCCCACGGATAAGAATATCTGTGTGACCGCCGGTACAGACAGCACGCTGCGCATTTGGGATATCAATAACAAGCGCTGCCAGAAGGAGATTCTTGTTTTTAAATCGAAGGCCGTAGGCACAGCAGGCAGGAGCCGCATGACAGCTGTTGCTTGGGGTAGCCCAGCCCAAGGAGGCAATAACCTTCTTGTCTCAGCAGCGCTGGATGGGACTCTAGTCATGTGGAGTGGGGATGGGCCCTTTTCACGTCCAACAGCGGAAATTAGAGAGGCGCACAAACCCAATACTTGGACGGGGGGCATCGATGTTAGTTCTGACGGGCGCATGGTAGTTACAAGAGGCGGTGATAATCTCATAAAGTTGTGGGATACTCGGAAGTTCAAGGCGCCACTTGTCTCTGTTGAGCATCCATCGACATCCGACGAATATCCTATGACCAACATCAAGTATGGTCCGAATGCGACTAGCATAATTACGGGCTCTAGAACGGGGCATCTTCATATTCTTAACCCGGGGAATCTGCAACCTGAATATAGGACACCAATCACTGCTGGAGTACCATTGATCACTGTTAATTGGCATCCAAAAATCAACCAGATCGTTACGGGCTCTGCCAACGGAGAGACGCACGTGCTTTATAATCCCACCATGTCTACTAAAGGTGCGGTAGATGTGATGTCGCGGGCCCCTAAGAGACGACATGTTGATGACAATCCCGAGTTCACTACCGACATGTCTCTTGGGTTATCGGGAGATTCTATCGTAACTCCTGGTGCCCTCCCAGGGGCTAGGAGGGGAGGGCTGGCGGCCTCTGGAAAGATGAAGGATCCCAGGAGACCACAGATCCCCCAGCAAACCCCATTCATGCGCAGCCAGCCGGACGAAAAGCATATTAGCGAGAATATACCGCTGAGTCGGATGCTGCACGAAGACCCCAGAGAGGCACTCCTCAAATATGCAGATGTTGCCAAGGAGGACCCTATGTTTACAAATGCGTGGAAAGAGACACAACCGGTCACTCAATATGCGGACGTGAGTGATGATGAGGAGGGTCCTGATAAGAAAAAGATAAAACGATAAGAATGCAAATTGCAAGAGTAACGGACTGAACATTGTCCCCTCCAAGACCAGGAAGATTATTCTACCATGGTAGAGGACGCTCCAGAAACCATTAGTCGATCATATCGTGGTTCCCAATAGCTGTTTAACGCCAAGCTTATCAATACCCCTATGATAGGTAAGTAATTATGACTGGGTGTTGTCCTAACTGTGATCAGGTCTGCTCTGAATAGTGAATAGCAGTAAATGATACCGGCTACTAGAAAAGTATGTAGAAGCGCTGCTTCTACTACAGGAGTAACTTTCATAGAATGACTCCCTACCTAGACTAAAGCATTATCTAACCCTTGCCACAGAACGGGTGATACCTGACCTAGGTAGATAGCTATGTAGATTACCTATATGTAGGATAGCTAAAGCATATCTAATAAGAGAACACTATACCCCAGCGCAACATCCGAGCTTTTAGAATAATACAGCTAGTAATTTTCTCGGCTGCTATGTAATTATAGTACGTACTTCGTACTGCAAGTAATTGTTAGTGCATGTACGTATGTATGGGGTACTTAGGTAGCGTATGAGTAAGAATAAATAGGTATGTCGGCCCACTTTAGCGGAGCGAGGCGGTTTTTATTGGCCGGACAAAGAGCCTCCATTTCCCGGCTTAAGGTTCATCCGTGGCCCTAGCGTCGCTGCTAGGCATTGAATGCAGAGTGGTCAAGGTCACGAGCTAGAATGGGGCACGGGGGAGGAGTCTGACAGTTTCCCTTGTGCGCATTCCTCTCATCAAACCATCTCCTTCCACGCCATCAATCGCGCATCCAAAAAAGCGAGCCGCATCGCCTAACCCCCTCTAAATCCATCAACCATCATCCGAAGCTACCAACACCTTTTGTTCTACGCGATTTTTTCGCGCCGCCGCTCCTCACTCACGGCTTTTTCCATGCGCCCATCCCAGCCAACCACACCCGTATTTTGACTTCGTGCCCTTCCCCCCAGATTTCCCAACAACGATCCCCAACCGCGACGCCGAAGCGGCAGATTCGCATCCCCACCAGCTGCCACCTTTACACCATCCCCGACGGAGCAGCACAACTGCCTCTCAAGCGAGACGGAGCTCTACTGCCGCCCACGGCATTTTGCTCTACTTGCATGCTGGCTCCCTCCTGACCATCTCAAAGCTGGTGGCCGATTTAGCTTCGGCGCAGCCCTGTCCCTTTCCTTGGCTTTTCAACCTAGGTAGTTCGCGACGCGACTCTATCATCGACGCGACTATAACTCCACGAGACGTCCTCTCGTCCCTTCTAGATAGTCCCTGATTGCCACTGCTGCCTAGCCCAGCAGCTCCACGAGGCAATTCACTATTGCTGTCGCTGTGAGATATGACTACTTAACTGTAGTTTTGGGTGAAGATAAGGTTTTGCCGGATCTACATAGATACCTTCTGAATACGTAATTCAATATGGCTTCAGTCCAGCAAGCACCCGCTGTCCAGCACATAGGGCCGCCGCCGCCCTTTAACCAAGCGCAGGTGCAGGAGATGTTCATGGTTCGTTACTCTATGTAGCCTCTGGCCGCGCCAACATCCCTCTTTACGCTCCTTATACTAACCTTCGCGTTAGAAATTTCAACAGATGAAGAAGCAGGGTGTTGCTCAAAATGATCCGGAATTCATCAAAACGAGTCAGTTTTTAGCCAAAGTCCAGCAGCAGCAACAATTGCGAGCGCAACAACAACATATGCAAACACACGCTGCACGCAATATTCCGAATGGCCATGTCAATGGAACCCAGCCGATCCAGTCTACCCAGCCACCTTCTGCCCTCAATCCCTCGGCCGTATCAAATGTCTCCGGTCCTGCTGGACCAAACAGCACGTCTTCTCCTTCGACCGCCCTCACTAGTCCTCATTTCTCCCCTCCACAACTAGCCTTACTAAGGCAACAGATTGCGGCATTCAAGCTGCTTGGTAAGAATACTGGCGTGCCATATCAAATGCAACAGGCGCTTAACGCTCAACGACAACGGCGACATGCGGTTGCCGAACAACCAACACAAGCCCCTTCGGTCCCCACAACTGCTACCGTATCAGGTCCAGATGCAAGCAAAGCTGAATCTGCTCCGCCAGAAGATGAGGTCGAGAGTGAAGCCCCGACGGCCCCAAAGACGAAGATACATAAGAGTATGAAGTCACCGTATGATACTGGACTTGTTCGAAAAGATATCAGTTATTATGACCATGGGCAACGCAAACATCGGCTTATAATCCCTAGCATCTTTCCTACCGGGATTGACTTTGAGCAGTTGATGCATGAACGTGAAATTATTGTGTACAATCGCATGGCAGCCCGATATGCTGAGCTGAAGGCGATGCCCGGTAACATCGCTCATTGGGATACTACTAAAGATACTCTGGACCCGGATGACACTGTTAAGGCTAAGGCGATAATCGAGCTAAAAGCTCTCAGCCTATATTCGAAGCAGCGAGCATTACGTGAGAAGATTGGTCGTTCAATGATGCATTACGACAATCTGGCCATGACGACGAATCGGAGCCAATACCGCCGAACCAAGAAGCAAAACGTCAGAGAGGCTCGAATCACAGAGAAGCTTGAGAAACAGCAGCGTGATGCCCGGGAGCATCGCGAGAAGAAGAAACACATCGACTTTCTCCAATCTGTACAGCACCATAAATCTGATATTCATAATACAGCGGCGTCTTCCAGGAGTAAGATGGCAAAGATAGGTCGGGCTATGTACGCTCACCATTTCAACATTGAGAAGGAAGAGCAGAAACGGATTGAGCGTACGGCCAAGCAACGTCTACAAGCTCTTAAGGCCAACGATGAAGAGGCCTATCTCAAGCTCCTTGACCAGGCTAAAGACACTCGTATCACCCACCTGCTCAAACAAACCGATGGGTTCCTGCACCAGCTCGCCTCTTCTGTCAAGGCTCAGCAGCGCCAGGCTGCAGAACGCTACGGCGAAGAATCACTCCCCGAAGAAGAAAGCGATATCTATGAAGATGACGAAGAAGCCGATCGTAAGATTGACTACTATGCCGTTGCTCATCGCGTTAGAGAGGAAGTCACCGAGCAGGCCAACATTCTTGTGGGTGGTACACTCAAAGAGTACCAGCTCAAGGGTCTGCAGTGGATGTTGTCTTTGTACAACAACAACCTCAACGGTATCCTTGCTGACGAAATGGGTCTTGGTAAAACGATTCAGACGATTAGTTTAGTCACATATCTTATTGAGCGCAAGATGCAACAGGGTCCTTATCTAGTCATTGTTCCTCTAAGCACACTAACGAACTGGAATTTGGAGTTTGAGAAATGGGCCCCTTCTGTTTCTCGAGTGGTCTATAAGGGCCCACCAAATGCACGGAAACAGCAGCAAGAAAAGATTCGGCAAGGTACCTTCCAGGTCCTCCTCACCACCTACGAATACATCATCAAGGACCGCCCTATCTTGAGTAAAATCAAGTGGTTCCACATGATTATCGATGAAGGCCACCGAATGAAGAATTCGAACTCGAAACTGAGTGCAACTATATCTCAATACTACAGCACCCGTTTCCGTCTCATTTTGACAGGTACACCTCTACAAAACAATCTCTCTGAGCTCTGGGCCATGCTCAATTTTGTCCTTCCAAACATCTTCAAATCCGTGAAGACCTTCGATGAATGGTTCAACACCCCATTTGCAAATACAGGTGGACAAGATAAAATGGAGTTAAATGAAGAAGAGCAAATCCTAGTCATTCGACGTCTACACAAGGTCTTAAGGCCGTTCCTTCTCCGTCGTTTGAAGAAAGATGTTGAAAAGGATCTCCCAGACAAGACTGAAAAGGTCATCAAGTGCAAATTCTCTGCTTTGCAGACGCGCCTTTACAAGCAAATGGTCACGCACCAAAAGATCGCTGTCAGCGATGGCAAAGGCGGCAAAACTGGAGTTCGTGGCTTGAGTAACATGATCATGCAACTACGAAAGCTCTGCAACCACCCATTTGTTTTTGACGAGGTTGAAAATCAAATGAACCCGATGAATACTAGTAACGATCTGTTGTGGCGCACAGCCGGTAAATTTGAACTGCTTGATCGCATCCTGCCAAAGTACAAAGCAACTGGACATCGGGTTCTCATGTTCTTCCAAATGACCGCCATCATGGATATCATGGAGGACTTCCTTCGGTTTCGAGGTATTCAATATTTACGATTAGATGGTACCACCAAATCTGAGGATCGATCCGACCTGTTGAAAACTTTTAATGCACCAGACTCACCTTACTTCATGTTCCTGCTCTCGACCCGTGCTGGTGGACTGGGTCTGAACTTGCAAACAGCAGATACTGTTATCATTTATGATTCGGATTGGAACCCTCATCAAGACTTGCAGGCTCAGGATCGTGCCCATCGTATTGGGCAGAAAAATGAAGTACGTATCTTACGACTGATCAGTTCCAATTCGGTTGAGGAGAAAATCCTCGAACGAGCAAGATATAAGCTTGACTTGGATGGAAAAGTCATTCAAGCCGGTCGCTTTGATAATAAGTCGTCTGAAACAGATCGTGATGCTATGCTGCGCACACTTCTAGAAAGCGCGGATATGACGGAATCAGGGGAGCAAGATGAAATGGACGACGAAGAACTAAACTTGCTCCTAGCTCGTAACGAGGACGAATATAGCGTGTTCCAGAAACTAGATGAGGAACGAGCGAAGGATGGCATCTACGGAACAGTTCCGGGCTCAAAGCGTATTCCGCGTCTGATGGCGGAAAGCGAACTTCCCGATATCTACCTCAACGAGGGCAACCCCGAACCGGACGAGCAAGAGGAAACCCTTGGCCGTGGTGCTCGTGAACGGACTCGTGTTAAGTATGACGATGGTCTGACAGAGGAGCAGTGGCTGATGGCGGTTGACGATGACGACGATTCACCAGAGGCTGCTGCTGCCAGGAAGCAAGCCAGGAAAAATAAACGAGAGTCCAACAAACTCAAGAGACTTGCTGCAGTAAATGCATCTAGCGTGGGCTCGCCCACGGCGAGTCGTGCCAGTACTGAGGAGGCCGAGACCCCCCCAAAGAAACGGGGTCGCAAACCAGGCAGTAAAAACGAGAAACGGAAAGCAGAAGACGATGACGGGGAACCTCCAGCCAAGAAGCGTCGTGGGCCCCAGGGTCGCGCAAGAGCGATGACTATTGAGTCGCGTGTTCCTGCAGAAGTTCGCCCTATACTTCAGAAAAGCCTTCGGAATCTGTTTGACGGCTTAATGACGTTAGAGGTTGACTTTCCTCCAGATGAGCCTCTGGAAGAGGACGAAGAGGAAGAGCCGCCGAAACGACTCATTATTGGTCCTTTCGTGAAGTTACCGTCGAAGCGAGATTACGGTGATTACTACGTCCTCATTCAGAATCCCATTTGCATGAATCAGATACAAACGAAGATCAAGAAGGAGGAATACAACAGCATCAACGACATGCGCAAAGACATAGCATTAATGTGCAACAACTGTAGAACCTATAATGAAGATGGCAGCCTTCTTTATTCGGATGCCAATGTCATGGAGGTAAGTTTTGTTTACTTCCAAACTCGAGCTCATTTTACTAACGACTACAGAAATTCTTCAACGATAGAGCCCAAGAGGAGCTCAATGAACATTCAGAGCTGGTAGATCTCGAGGATCCCTCTAGTTCCGCACCCCCTACAACTAGCGCAGGGACTCCACAGCCGTCCACGAGCACGACTAGGATAAAATTGGTGACCAATGGCACGAATCAGCTTAATGGAGGTACTACTGGCGGTCACAGCGACGGGGAATGAGTTTCCGGCATTCACTAGACATTCTCTCGCCCACTGAATCTATTTTGACGGGGAAGCCACAAGACTGTTGCCAAAGGTGCATGTACGAAGGGATACGGCAGGGCGCATTTACTCTGGGAATTTCGTTTGGTGGCGTTCAATTCGGGGGTTTCATCGGAAATAGTTTATGAGGGTATGGCTTGCTGCATGTGTACAGAAAGCAGAAAATCGAGTTTGGCAAGGCAAAGCAATACCCTGGTTGATGCCTTGTTTGTAGTCATCAACGACTAGTCTTTAACATGAGACCGGAACGGGATTTTGAAGCCATGGTGTGTATTCAGACCCTGGAGTCGACAGAGATTTACAATGTATGAATAAGTAGACCACTAAGTTGGTATCTTTTCTCAATGCCTTCACGTTGACAAGCGGGTCGGCTATGGCTAGTTAGTGTGCGCAAGTTCGAAGACAGCGTCTCGCCTCGACGAGTTTGCGCAATAAAGACTGAAGTTTGTTTTCCCTCAGCACCTTCGCTAAATAAGACCGAGAGTATTTTATGACAAGTGATAAACTTGCATATTATACCATCTTAAATATATTTAAGTCAAATAGAAGCGAGAGAGCCAGTAGAGAAGAAACAAACAGGATGCCAAGCACGCTCATTAGCCGAACGTTGTTCGTACACTACCACCGTTGACCAATCATAGTTATTTTTTCCCTTGCATCTGACCGCATCGGGTAATTTTCTCTTAGTCCCATTTTCCATATTTTCCAGGGGATGGTCATAGATAGACTATGCGGATGTCTAGGTAGATAGATTCGCTCGATTCTAGGTTCTGTCCCGGTCCGAATGAGACGTCTCGGTCCAGCCGCGGGCCAGGAACACACTTGTGCTACGGGCGATGCCACCCATTACCGGTTTCATTCAGCGCGGTCACCGAACTCGTGGCGATGGGAGAGTTGTGGACTTCTGTCGTGGGTTACATCGCGAGTCACTACTTAGACACCACTTATAGCAAGTTTCAGGCGAATGGAGAGGCTAGACTTTGACGCTTGTGACCCAAGTCTCTCTAGTTTCCGTCCAAATAGCCGGTGATGGCCAATGCTGGCACGGGCCGACACATAAGAATGTGATACTATACCGGTAGATAGCCAAAGCTAGTTTCCTCTATACCAATCGGAATAGCCGCGGGTCCAAACACTGTCCTCGTTGTCTCGGGTCGTACCCGAATCTAAACCGACGCTTCCCATTACCCCCTTGTTTTTGGACCTTTAACCCCATCGTATTGCCTTATCGGGTCCAGTCAGTCGGCTACGATTGGTCTGCTTTGCTCTTCGTGGCGTAACACCACAGTCGTTCGTGTATGATAACACATTGGATTCTACCGAGAGTTCGTTGCGCTCAGCCTTATGAATGTAGTCGAGAGTTCTAGTATCACTTTGAAGGCTCTTATGTACTTATAAGTCAATAATATCTGGGGTCGTTTTTTAATGCTAGCTTTACTCAGTATCACAAGCTATTCGTCTGCGTATAGAAGACGATCAACAACAGGAAAAGCTATCATCACGCTCAGAAGTCGTAGTCGCCCACGTATCCTCAATATCGATTTACAATTCATCAATATTTTACGCTAAGTTCCCGCAGGAGCCAAAAGAGGGCACTACCGTCCCATTCCGTCTATATATAAGCGAGATGCGACACCAAGCCGGACCGCGAGCAGCATCGTGGCGGATCACAGCTTGTTGAAAATATTGGAGTAAACGTGTGACAAACCGTTGGCTCTTGGGGCCAATGATTCAGCCGCTTTGGCCGCGGAACACAAACAACGCGTTCGTATCGAAGACCGTGAGCGCATGGTTTCGTTGGCCATACGCAATCCTCAGCTTGCTATACTAATATAAAGTCAACGAACTTACGTCGTCCTTGAAATCGCCGGACCAAAGTCAACAGCATTTTATGTAGACGTACATTCATTAGACTATTCCTCATCATTTTTCCAATATCGCAACATATCACAAGACAACCACGATCACGAAACATGCGTATCATCTGTATCGTCGCTAGCCTCATCGCCATTGCAGCTACCGTGGTCATACCTCAAGAGATTGAGGGGGGACTCGTACGAGATAGACCCCAAACAAAAAACGACAGCTCGATCCCCTACTGCCAGTGCACGGCACAGCAGATTTTATGCTGCTCGGACTCGGGTTGCCAAGCCCTAGGACGCTGCTCTAACTAAGTGAGAAGAAACCGTAAGTCACTTGTATTCTAGCATAAGACATTATTAACTAGCTAGGAGGTAGTCGTTTCACGAGCCATGCACCCCTTCCCCAGTGGATAGGGCTATAGTCTTGGCAGTTTGTTGGCTTTTGGTGTTAGCTTTTGTTCTTACGAAAATGACTTAGATAACTTTGGAGGGTTTAACAGATCTGCTTTATAACTATGCTGCTCTCTATCTTCGGGGGTTAAATAATGGATACACGTCTCCCATGGGTGGTTAAATTGTTGTTTGGGTAGACATTGTCGTTAGAGGCTGGTGTTAGTCAGACAGTTGTTAGTTGGTGACGTACATCGTCGTGCTAGTAAACTAATTTTGAAGGAAAACTTTGTGGCGGTTGCCTCGTGGATTGTTTCCCTAAGATCGATGCTTTAACTTTTCATGCTCCTAATTCTACTTTTTCCGCGATCACCAGCAACCTAAATAGCATGCTACCCGTATCTGATGGAAAACTATCACACCCTAGATCAATCACGTGTATTATAACAAGGGCTGTATGTCAGGGCTTGGAACTGAGGGGTTGACTCTTTATTCTGCATATAATAATCTGTTATGGCTGCAAAAGTCCATGCCTCCCATCGGGGCTGTTGCCGAGCATGGTGGCTGTCCTTGAGTCTATATACAATTGGTTCGGGG
>MU400782.1:0-37816 GCA_022578965.1 Xylaria sp. FL1777 | reverse complement strand
CCATATTACCGAAGCCGAAGTTACCTCCGCCACCCATGTTGTTCCCGAAGCCGCCGCCACCACCCCCGCCCATATTGTTATTATTATGAAAGCCGCCACCGCCGCCACCGCCCATATTATTTCCGGCGAAGTTGCGGTTGAAACCACCACGAGGGCCGTTGAAATTACCGCGGCCTCGGAAGTTGCCGCCGCCGCGCTCGTTGAAGTTACCACTAGCGCCCCCTCGCGAGACGGAATTATCCTTGCCCCGAGCAGGAGCATCCTTCGGAAGAGTGCGAAACGGATTGGTGACTGGGCTAGAGTATATTACATTATGCTTCTTCCCTCCAGGTTGTGTGCCCTCAGAGCCTGTGGATTCGATCCGATGCTTGGCGGCAGTAGCTGCTTGCTGGGACGAGAATTCAAGATAGGCTTGACTATAGTACACCGTTAGCAATTGTCCGATCCTGATCACGCCAAGAACGAACGCACCCTTTACTCTTGCCGTTTACTTTATGTTCACTAAACGTAATATCCTTCAATTCGTCTTCGCACGAGGCATGTGTGACCCAGCCGCGGATATCATCATCGGTTGTCCACCAGTTCAGGTCTGAGAGCAAGAGACAATTTGTAGCGCCAGGGTCGATCGGCCTATCATCAGATTCTCCCTTCCGCTTCACGCCCTGCTGGTATTGCCGTGTTGGGGCGCCATGGTCGTCATGGCTGTCCATGGTGTTCTGATCTTGGGCATCATAATTGTTATGATGGTTGGCGCTGTTATCATTATTGGCGGATTCGGGGGGGTTAGAGCCGTTGGCAATTGTAATGCTAGTGTTGCTATCATAGGCTTGGGTATTCGAATCGTCGATTTTGGAATCTGTATCGGCATTGGCATCGCCATATACGTCAATCTCGAAATCCTCGTCGGCCATGCTTAAAGGTACGGGTACGACTGTGTGTTATGGAGCTTCAAAGTGTGTTATGTAGTCAGAGTGATGAGTAAGTGGTATCTAGCAACTGAGTGTATTCAGAGTAAGATACAAGAAGTTCCTGGCGTCTTTCGATCCATCGAATCAGTGATCTAGTAGAGTACATGTAGAAAGATCGACCCAGAGTAGACGAGAGGAAACGAAAAAGAGAAGATATCTCACAGGATATAGTACTATACGTACACGTAGAACCGTCGGCCGTGCGCAAACCCCTCTCAGGTAATTCTGATTTTCTTGCCCCGTCTCAACGACTATAGCGGCAGAATAAAATGCGGGAAAAAGGCCAGCTCACTGGCTGGAGGGACGTTGAATCAACAAGATGTCAAGACGAAGCTCTGTGCTCGCAATCTCGGCCAAGTCTCGCTAGATACACGCGCGAGTCGGCGTATAGAGTCCACGCGAAAGGGTGATGCGAAAATACAGGCAGATAGATCACTGGATACTAGGCAGTTGCTCAAGAAGAAGAGAAAAGACAAGACTTGAGGCTGACAACGCTGCCTGTAATCCCAAGCCCTGAGCCCAGACCCTTGGATCAATAACCAACCCCGATAACACTGCGTGAGTGCGTACGCGTCTTGTTGCTTTGGTTAGCCGAAAGAGTTTTGTGTCAGGTTAAACTAACAGCGGGGGAGTTCGCATGTGAGAAGGACTTGGGTGCTGGAAACCGAGCTTAGCCGTGAGAAGCTCGCGAGGATGGCGATGATGAGTCGGCGCTAACGAGGCTGTGCGCAGAGGTCGGATTTATCATACAGGAGAAGAGAGGAATGACGAGCAGCGTCTAGTAGTATCGTGGTACAGAGAGCATTTGGTGACAAGAAGGAGGGGAACTAATGAATGTCGATGACATGATTCTGGCACGACTGGAAAAAGATGAAGGTTGGTCGGAGTTTAAGATTGGGCTCGGTTTATCGACTAGAATGTAGGTACAGCAGGTGAAGGTGGTAGGTACTTACTTGATTAATTTTAGGTCGCCTCTGGGGCTCCGTCACGCCCCATCCATGTGCAGTAATAAGGCAGCAAGCGGCCTGTCGTCAGGACACCGACCCGCTGTAAATTATTGCCTAGGTGGATTTAAAGGGGCTTAACGGAGAGCTTCCGAGACCCTTGGGTCTGGGACTCTGGGGACAGCGGTAGAAATAAGGCTCAACCCCCTGTGTTTCTGTGGCTCATGCATCTTGAGCCTTGTGGCACGGGCACAGACAGCCTGTTAATTGGTACCTGACAGCCATCCAATAGCAGCGTGAGGTTCAAGCAGGGGAAATCTGGCCGCATCTTCCCACAGCGTGTAGGGAGAGCTCTGGACAGCGCATCACGTTCTCAATTTCGCATCGCATTGCAGCCCATCCAAGATTTGTGTCTCTCATCCTCGCCCCCTGACCTCCAACTTGATTCTACCACAAACAACAACTTAAGAGCTTAAGAGAACATCAAACACCTCGCGTCTTAATTCTTCATAATCTCTTCTACATACCAGATCTATACACAAAATGGCCGACCAAATAACAGAGTTCTTTGACGCCCAGAAGGACTTCGTCAAGGACGGCACACAATTCATCAACCGCTGCACCAAGCCCGACCGCAACGAGTACATAAAGATCTGCCAGGCCGTTGGTGTCGGCTTTGTGGTATGCTCGAGCCCGACACTTCCTCAGAGTACAAACAAGGCCAAGCTAACACTCTTATCAAGGTCATGGGCGCCATCGGCTACCTCGTCAAGCTGAGTATGTATATCCACGACTTTCCAGGCGGCATACACAACTACCGACTCTACATTTTCTACCTTAGCCCAGAGCTAATCTAACCTGATTACCTTTAGTTCACATCCCCGTCAACAATGTCCTAGTAGGAGGCGCATAGGGTCGGGCACGCGGGAAGAGAGATGTGATGCGGAAGATGCTAAGGCGTTGGTCTCTTGCTGCATAGATGGAGACAGTGGAAGAAGAACGACACAATACCACCTGCAACTCCCTGCCGGTATCGACCGATCGCCATCGACGATGGGGACACGAGATGCATAATCATGATAACAATAATCTGGGCCAAAACAAGAGGGACCTCGTGAATAATTTGCTGCTGGGATCAAGACATAAAATGGTGTTTTGGGACATAACCGTCGCGAATTGCTGTCTCCTGCTGTTGTCTTTACTATGTCACTGTATAAAATTGCATTGCGTGCGACTCATGCGTGGGTGTTACCAAAAGGAATAAAAGCCGGTTATTTGATTTGGCTATCTGTCCACCAACCAACTCCTCTGATTGTATGCACTTATGTTACTCGCTGCTATGCTGCATATGGATATGTATATCCGAGAACGACTAAGAAGTGAGTCTTGCCATTGACCTGACTATCTGCGACAAGCTAGCTCGGGGTTCAAAATCGTATAGGATTCACCACCTTCTCATTCCACGTCGGGTTCAAAACTATCAGCTTCATCGGCTTCCTCATTGCCATGATCAACACCACTCACCTGGTGCAACTTCTCATCATATGAGGTGCCCATCTCAGGGAAGCCCTCATCCTGGCTCCCCTCGTTGTACCCGTGCAGTGTGACAGTACCCAGGGCGTTGTCCCAACCATTTAAAGAGGATGCTATATATTTGCATTAGCTATGATCGCTTCCCGCACAATTTATCTGCACAAAGATGACTCACCTGCTATGAACGGCGCAGTGGGATGCCAGCTCGCATCTCGGACGATAGTCGCCCAACCGGGTAAGCCTCGTCTATTGAAATAATGGTGATAACTCGTCGGCAGCGATCTCTCCTCCGACGTCGTCTTCTTAACATTGATGACGCCCGCGAGCGTGGCGTCCATGTTCCAGATATACACCTTGCCGTCGTGCGATCCCGAGTACACGTAGCGGGAGTTGGTGCTGTTGGGCGGCGAGAAGTGGCAGCGGATGAGGGTCCGCAGGACCTTGTGGCCGCGGAATGTCACGACCGAGTTGTCGTCCGGGTGTGGGAACCAGTCGTCGTCGTCGAACTTGCTCCACCGGTAGTCGAAGTCGCTGTACGGCGTGTGCTGGCGCGGGTTCTTCTCGCGGAACTGCGCCGACGTGTACATCATCTTGAGGTCCCACAGCTTCATGCTCTGGTCCTTGCCGTTGCTGAGCAGGTACCGGCCGTCGTCCTTGCTGTCCATATACGTCAGGCCCTCGATGTGCCCGACGAACGCGCCCGCCTCGCGCCCGTCCCCCATGCTGCGTCTGTCCCACACCTTGATTGTCGTGTCGTCGCTGCCCGAGTACAGGATGTGCGGCGACGACTTGTCGGCAAAACAGACGGCGTTGACGTCGTCTTCGTGACCTTCGATGTGGTGCAGCACCCGCCGCGACTCGATGTCGTACACGATGATGGAGCGCGCATTCGTCCCGGCCACGAGCTCACGGCCGTCTCCGGAGAAGCGGATTGACCAGATACCAAACGTGTCGCGCCAATTTGCTCGCCGGGCGCCATATTCTGATAAGCTCAGCGTGTAGGGATCGCCCGTGTCGTTTGGATCTGTGGGTGCTAAACAAACTTTGCTCTGGATAGATGTGTACGCTAACCATTTGTTATCTGGACTTAGAGACGCATCGGTGAGGGTCCAGGATCCGAATGGGAATGACACAGTCTTGTAATGCCTCCAATTGTACGGGTTTGATGTGTCGTACATCCGTACCTTGAAGTCCTTGACGCAAGCATAAAAGAAGTTTCCATCGGCTGAGAATTGGCCAGAGTAGACATTTTCATCGTAGTTGATAATCATATCCGCATCCGTACGAGGGATCATAGACTACCGCCCGTCAGTAAAGAGAGATTGCCCTGAAAGCCATTTGGGAAGACTCACTTGTGCTACTACACCCTGATTCATCCTACGGTATGATCTATCTCCTATTCCAAGTTCGCGGTCCAGTATGCGTCGTGCTAGCTGCTTCTTCTTGCTGAAAGGAGATGAGATATCATTAGCCCCAAAGGTCCCGGAATTCATCAGCTCCCGTCCCTTTTCGCTAGGGACTTTAGGAAACCTATTTGGATCTAAGGGTCGCCGTCTCCGTAACCGGTGAGTCCAGTCGTCGAAGTCTTCATCGTCATCATCTTCATTGCCGTTAAGCAAGATACCTAAGTTACGGCCTCGCAGTAGATTTAGAAGCTCACGTTGTGAGACCAATCCAGCCCGCCGACCTACATCTGTTCCGGCTAGGAAGTTAGGAAGAGTTAGTCAGACAATAATGATGAGCAGTTCACGCACTTGCTATCAGGTTGATAACACGTCTTTCTATGGCAGTTCGTTCTGCAGTAGCTTCCTCGCCAGCTTCACCGCCTTGTCCCTCATCACCACCTTCTACCTGCACGATAAAGCCCAGGGTTCCCTCCTCTGCATCTGGCAGTTCGCAGGTTAGTATATTTTCACATTTAGATGTCTCCCATATATGCATAGAGACTTACCGTGAAACTCGTCTGCTTCTTCGAATAAATCGTGGATCATGTCGTCCTCATCTTGCTCATCGTCGTCATCGTTCCCCTCTTCCTCATAGTCGGGGTCATCATCCTCGTTGTCGTCGTGCTCTTCGGCGTCAAAGTAGGGATCCGTATGCCGATCTTCCGGATCCTCTGACTGAGATCTTGAGCTGCTCATGGTGCTGAAGTCTGATGTAGGTGGTCCGGTGGTGCCGGGACGCTTGCGGAAAGACGGTCTCCGCACTGATAAGAGCCCCGATGGCGTGGAGGGAGCTCTGGAGTCACTAATCCAACTTGGCTAGGTGAGGGTATAGGAATGGTATAGCTCCAAGGGTTAGAACGAGTCGCCAGATACTACTTATGCTCCTTTTACATGCATTGAGAAGAGCAAAAGAGGAAGAAGTCGAGTGTGGATAAATAGGATGCAAGACACATGACGCCACAGATATTCCCGGGAAGTAGCTACCTAACCTACCTACCTACTGTAGGTATTGAGCTGCCAGTGGTGGGGGAGCTGGCAAGTATTCCACTTAAGGTGTCGGTGTTATCGCGGACTTAAGGATTTAGGTACATTAGGTACGCTATTATATTTCTTGTCACGATTATCAATTTCCGAGACCAGGAGCTGGCTCTGCTCAACACAACCGTATACTACATCCATGTGTAATGGAAATAGTTCTATGACGGAAATACACAGTACTACAAGTAGGTATGTTTGTCTCCTATACCATCTAAGTCTCTGATGCATCGCAGCCTTGTGTCTTTGTCTTACCCTGATCCGAAGTCCCAACAGATAGCAAACTTAGACCATCTCCAAGTCAATCGATCTTGTTACACAGCAGATAGCATGCGTCCGCCACAGTTGTTGGTTGGTGGAGATTAACCTACTATAATTGGCATTCATGGTTGGCGAAACTCTTTTTGAAACACGAGTTGCTATTTCTTCCCGACTTAAGCGCTACGGATGCCAGCCTGAGGGTACTGACATGCTCCGAAGTTCTCTAAAGAAGGCCGGTAGAGCTACAGACAGGTACCTAAGTAGAGAAGCACTGGACGCCGAAGAAGCACCGGACCACACGAGCCGGTTCGGGGTGGAGAATTCTGCTGGCCTAAGCGCCGATTCAACATCCGTCCTACGGGAGCACAGCATCCCTATTAACCAATCCTTCGACTGTTCTTGATTCAAGTCGCGTCACTACACTTCTCTGCCCATCGCCGCTATCTCACAATTTTCTAACCCGCACAATTATATATAGACTTCATCTCCAAGAACATCTTATGTCCTTGTTTCACCATGGAGTTTCTATAGCCTGAGTAAACACCGAGTATTTAATACACGATATGTATTCCATCTACACTATCTGTAAAAGTTTACAGTATAAATACATATAGAGGGGAAGGGAAGGACAGAAAAAGGAAGAAGAAGAGGAAGCAGGAATAAAAGAAAGATAAAACAAAATGGACCCTCTCCAAGAACTTCTAGATTGGGCAACAAGCCACGGTGTGAAGCTCAACGGGATCGCACCGAAGCGCATACCAGGATGCGGCATAGGAGTGCTCGCGACGCGCAACATCCAAGTAAGCCGCACCTAAATTTCATTGATCAACTTATCTAGACCCTAAGATCATCTCATTTTAATGTACCAAACTAACCAATCCAACCTTGAAATAAAGGCCGACGAGATCGTCCTCGAGGTGCCAACAAATTGTCTACGGACACTATCCACAGTGCCAAAGGCGCGTCTCCGCAAGCTCTCGGAGACCAGCATCTCGGTGCACGGGATCCTGGCCGCTGACCTGACGCTCGACAAGAGCGCCAAGTACGCGCCGTGGGACGCCGTGGTGCCGCGCGCCGCCGACCTCGCAGGCATGCCGCTGACGTGGCCCGCGGAGCTGCAGGCGCTGCTGCCGGCGCAGAGCCGGGGGCTGCTGGCGAAGCAGCAGGCCAAGTTCAGCCGGGACCGGGGCCACGCCGCGACGGCGTTCCCGGAGCTGAGGGGGACGCGGCGGGGTGATGGCGGCGGCGACGACGACGGCTACCGACACGCCTGGCTGCTCGTCAACTCGCGCACCTTCTACTACGTCGATGCGGCGCTGAGGCGGCGGCGCGGCACCTCCAAGGACGACTACATGGCGCTGCAGCCCGTGGCGGACCTCTTCAACCACGGCGACGAGGGCGGCTGCCACGTCGCGTTCGGCAGCGACGGCTTTGCGTTCCGCGCCACGGCGCCGTATCGGCGGGGCGACGAGGTCAAGATCTGCTACGGGCGTCACGGCGGCGATTTCCTGCTCGTCGAGTACGGGTTCGTTATGGCGGAGAATTGCTGGGACGAGACCTTGCTCGACGACGTCGTGCTGCAGAGGCTGGACGCGCGACAGAGGGAGCGGCTCGAGGAGGCTGGGTTCCTCGGGGGTTACGTCCTGGATCGAGAGACGGTGTGTCATCGGACGCAGGTGGCGCTGCGGCTGCTGTGCTGCAAGGTCGGGGAGTGGATGCGGTTCGTTAACGGGAATGATGATGGCGAGGCTAGTCAGATGGCTGTGGACAAGCTGCTGTTGGAGTTGTTGCGGGAATACGTGGCCAAGGTCGACGGTACGATAGAGCGGATTCGGCGTCTGGAGGTCGGCGAACAGCTGCAGAAGGATATCCTGGCGGAGAGATGGAGACAGATCCGCCAGTTGCTTGATACGAGGATAGCGAGCGTAGAACGAGAAATTACATTGTGATTATGGAATTTGCCGTTGATTATCATGCTGGCGATACGTATGTTGCCATTCAGCGTAGACACGGCCTTACGCGACTGCAGTGAGTCGATGCAAATCCCCAAGCCTCCTGATTTTCTACGAATAATGCGTTATGTACACCATCATACGCGGAACATAATATAGGTAGTGTACAAACCGCTCTGTTTGAGCCCCGGTTTCCTAAACGCCAAACCCTTGAGAACCCCCCCCCAATGTATGTAATATGCATAGACAACTATAGCGGAACTTTTAGAGAATGACCACCTGAAGCCTCATCGTACCGGGTCATTAGTTAAATTCGACTTTCCCGTGCCCTCTGGTTCCCCAGCGCCTGCTAATAGCCCGGCCGCCCTCAACATGGCCTCCTCTTTTGCTTTCGCCTCCTCTTGCTTCTCGCGGTCTCGCTGCAAACTATCCTGGACTTGCTTCCGCGCCTCTTCTTCTTGCACAATCCATACTAGTTAATAAACCCAACCGTCAGCCAGTGGTTCAACATAACCGTATATGCGTGTGTACATATACATATATGATCTCCTGAAAGCATCACAACTTTCATTAATCGCTTAATGGAACGACAAAGAAGGAGAGTAGAGGGATCGCGTACTCGGCTTATCCGACTTCGAATACTCCTTCAAACGGGTGACGAAGTCGTCAAACTCCTTTTGTTTCTCGTAGCGGCGCTCGAGGCTCTTCTTCTGCAGCTCGGGGTTGTATTTCTTGAAGAGCTCCTCGTCCGTCGGTTGCACCCACATGACGAATGCCGGACCACCGACGCATACTCCGCCACCGCTGTTGCGACATCCCCCGGGAAAATGTCAGTCATGTTGGTCTTGGTACTGTTGGTGGCTTCGCGCTGGGTAGCTAATTATAGTACCTAGTCAAGGGGGACATTGCTTACACGGCTAGCATCTTAAGCCATGTGCCTAATCGTCCTGATCTCGCTGCCATTCTGCGCGCGTGGTATTGTGTTGGGCGCAGCAAGGCGGTCGGGAGAAGGGAAGACGCGGTGCTTTTGATAGGTTTGATGAGCCTGTTGAAGCTTGAATGTCAATGACGAAAGTCTACCTACAGTAGGTACCTATGTAGGTCCGCCTCCATAATATGTGGCTAATAATACTTACCTGGGTGTGGCTTGCATGTGGCTCATAGGGTACGTGGGATACTGTGGCAGGTGAAAGTGGCTGAGTGAACAGGTTCGGTGGCTGGAGGGATGGATGAATCAGCTGTATGAGTGGGTCTGTGCACACCCTACTAGACTTCCTTGGCAGTCTGGTAGCTCCTTCCTCCTTTATCCCCAATTTAGTTACTATCTGGCGTCTGTTGTTTATCTGCCATCAATACCCACTGTTTACTCTCAATTACACCCGGGATTGTCACAACACCCATCATACCTATCTCAGTCGGCCTACCGCCTCCAAAACACATCAACAATCTATTTGTAGACCCAACCCACCACTGCAATCATTTGCTCGATCGGTAGCATGAATTACTTTCGGCTTCTCTCTCGCGCGCCCACGGCCGATCCCGTCACTCGCATCCAACGCTGGATCGACAGCATTGGCCCAGAAAATGCCGACAACACGACTCGGCCCGCCAAGCGTGCCCGGCGTGAGACCGACGACCCTGTGAGCGATGACGCATTCGCTCACCCGTATTGTATGCCATCCCCCAGCGACGAGGACACTCTCGGCCTTATAACAAACCTACCGCCACCGACTACGCTGCCTCAGCTGCACTGTCTTATTAAGGACAGAGCAGATCTCGAGATGCTTGAAAAGCCAGTTCACATTAAAGAGCTCGAAAGTAAAGATACCCTTCCCTCCGATGTGCAGTCGCTCTACTCCGAAATTCAAGCCGCCGCCAAGTTTCTAAAGGAAATCATCCCGCTAGATCTACAAAGTCAGATCTCGGATCTGGAAGGACAAGCGCTTCCTACAACTAGCTTCTACGAGACGAAGGCCGGGCTAGCTGAAACGAAAAGAATGTTCACTATAGTTAAGAAGATCAAATTTTCCGCAGCCTTTTCAACGACGTTAGAGCGGCACGAGGTAGCTTGGAATAATTTCGTACATACCCCCCTTTTGGAACTGGCGTTCGAAGCGGAACAGCCCGATGATCTAGGTGATCCAGGCAAAAAGGACGAGGCTGTTACGGTCCGCGTGGAGCCCGTCATGTCCGCGGTTATTGCCAGCAACTCGATTCCACGGGTCCAGGTCGAACCGATTTACCCCCCGGCCTGGCCTGTGCCGAGTAGTAGTTACTCGCCAAGCAATAGTAGCTGGCAGACTGATTTAAGCGCGAAATCTCCGGCGGACGCCGCACATAGTGAAGGTAAGAAAGTCGACTACGTAGTGGTGCTCGACTTAGGATATGCCGTGCCTTTCCGGAAGTGGATCTTTCATCTGATAGCATGGAGCTCTACCCAGGGTTTTGATACGTCCACGCATTTTAACCAGACCAAATATACACCAATATACATCAGTCCTATCGCTGTATTAATCGAGGCCAAGTCAACGTCGTCACAAAGAGACCCTCTATTACAGCTAAGTATATGGGTAGCTGCCTGGCACAAACGTATGACCTACCTTCACGCTGTAATGCGCGAGCTGCAGAGCGGAATAGAAGATAGCACCGAGGGTAGCACCAAAGATACCGAAGGCGATATAGAGAGCGGCAATGCCAATATATTCTCTTCTCAATTAGTATCAGTTCCTCTAATTGTTGTTACGGGTCACGAGTGGGAGGTGTTCTTTGCGTGCGACGAAGGGCATTCTATTACTATACGTGGTCCTATTTCCCTAGGCTCAACTAAGGATATCATTGAGATATTTACCTTAATCAGGTCACTCAGGGCCATCAGAAAATGGATACTCAAGGAGTTTTATACTGGCTTGCAAGCATGGTTCTCATGTGAGGGGAAGTCGACAGTCTGACTATTGAGGTTAAAACTTATGCGTAGGTGTTTTCTGCTAAGTTAATTTGGTTCTGCATAGGGAATTAGGTAGTCATACATTTAATAAGAATGCAAAATGAAAGACCACCTGGGTGCTTTACGATTTAGATCTTTAAAGGGAGACTGTTTAAAGCAAAAAAGAGCCTTTTCCCAATATCTCGCTAACTACTTCTCTTCTTAGGATTATACGTTCCCTTGACTAAAAGACCACGACGCTGATTTGAGCCACGCTACTTAAAGATGGGGAAACCGAATGTCGATGACAGTTTTGGAGCAGTAATAACGCCAATAATGAATACTCACCAGTACTTGTTGAGAAGGCTGAAGCGGCTTCTCTGAAGGAGAGTTGGGACAATTATAAGAATCTTGCTAGGAGGCAACCTTTTTTCGGTCCACTGGTTTTCTCCGTTTTTGACCCTTTCTAGCATCTCAACGTAGAAAAGGCGTTGCTTTTTGCTGAAAGAGTCGATATGTATCATCATTGAAGATAGCCGAAGGAAATCAAGCGAAAAGATATTCAGGAAGCATGCCCTTAAAGCAGAAGCGTCGAACAACCAGCAAATATCTATGCGTAAAGGAATAATGTTAGAAAAGTCGTCTAACTCTTTTCCAGTAGTCAAACAGGTCATATAGTTTGCCATGTAATTATTATAGAACCAATTGATAGCGGAGTGAGGTATAATATGACTTTGTTCGACAGAATTAAGCTTCTTGTGACACAACAAGACTGGGTGCTTAGCTCAGGTAGGTAGGTATTTCAAGATTTCCCCAAGGCGCAGGTTGTCGAAATTTGGAGTAACTAATAGGTACCTGAATTAGAGCTCAATTAGCTATACCACTACCCCACCACCCCGCTATGATAAGGTACCCACTTTACACTAGTATGACCCCACCTTAGCGCCAACTCAGTCTATGTACCTCGTTTCCCCATCCGTCCGTCAAGTTCAAGATAGTCTCTACCTAGGCAGTTTCATACCGGTCACCGAACTCACTTCAGCTACCGGCGGACCATTGCAGACAACTCAGAGCATTATCCTTAGCGGAATAGGATCGTAAGATTGGTTCTTTCAGCCTTTCAGCATCGTGTTCCTATCATATTGCAGCTAATGTGGGAGCTGAACCGGTAACTCGCTACCCGAAGCGCGCATGATTTGATATCATCACATCTATACTTCTGCCGACTAGTCAACGTTGTGGAGTGTCGTAAACGGGATAGATGATGGCCAATTGATGTGGACAGGTAGGATAATTCATAGGTTATAGTGATGCAGCAGTATGTCTCGCGTACTATACCTACCTCCCGTTCCCGTTCCAAGAACAGCATGGTTGGAATTCTTGTTTACAATGATAGGATGGCAGGTTGGAAGTTTGGGGGCCGTCGAGCCTTATTATGACTGTGCATCAAGTCTGATGATCTGATACTGTGTCCAGAGGAAGACATCCTTGACATGCACTAACAACCAACCATCTCTCCCTCACCGGTCTACAATGAGCAGTATTTAGGCCGTAGTTCGGTAAGCTGTCAAGCCTCGGCTTGGGGAGAGAACTGTGTTCTCTCGGTAATTACAGGAAGCCTCGATTTCGGCCGGATCAAAAGATGGTTTAGAATTGATGCTCCATTTTCTGATGTAATTGTAGGGGGCAAGATCTTCTTAAGGGTCCAGGTGCCGGGTTGAGTGACGGGAATGCCGGGGTCAACGACGCCAATGAGCGACGGGCTGGCTTCAAGCCCTTGCTCATTTTGATACAAATGTTGAGTACATGGTGAGACTAAGCGTTTCCAGTCACGGTCATACTTATGCAACGAGACTCATACTTACGCAGTAAGTCGTCATGTATTGTTGTGTGTAGCATACTTACCTACCTATGCCACAGCTTTTTACGATGCCTTGATTTCAAGCCACCTAGTACCCCGTATCGACAACAGATGAACCCGTCGCCCTTTTTTTTCAAGACAAGCTAGACAGTTTAAGTTCAATAGAGAGCTATGAATAGTACCGCAGGACTAAGCCACAAACTCAACATTGAAACAACGAGGTTTCTATCTAGACCAAAATGGCTAGTGACGGATGTGGGCGCAGTCGGGTGAGTGTGCCGCTCAAAATTACCCGTTGTAGGACCAAACAAAGATAGAAAGAAATACCACATTATACAGTTATCATTACCTACGTACATACGCATAGGCATGCAGAGTTTAAATTGTATGAATAGAAACACCTATATTAACTGTATATCCAGTACTGCCATGGGGTCGTTTATTAGCGAATGATCTGCTCATATTGCCGCCGGCCAACACATGGCTGCTACATTCAGCCGAGCGAGCTATTGTTGCTTCGTGCTTGTCTCCTTCGTACCTCTTTAAGGCTTGACTTGGGACGCAATTTAACCCAAGGCAGTTACGCATTGTTGAACTAGCGGAGAGGTATGTCAGTATGTGTAATGTAAATCTCAAGAGAGTAAAGGGGTTTAATTGACAGGGCTGGCCGTCGAGATCTGCGTTACTGAGTACCGGTAGGTAGCCTGTAGGGGAGGTACCTTCTGTGCTTCAGTATGTGTAGAGTGTAGAGGCATCCAAATATGCAGGACTCCATGTCGCACGAGGGGCCATACTGCGTACATATGTAGGTACTTAAGTAAGTATACTAGTAGGTGCTGTAAGTAGTAGTATAACATGTAATGTATCCTGGCCCTGTACACATCAACTGTACTTCGCATTTCCACCTCGTCTTTTGACTATTACCCTAGCCGCCCATCTCTTTCCTCAGTCTCTTTCTTTGAGTAACAACAACTTTTGATACACCTTTTTCTCCCTTCTTTTTTTTTTCTCTAGTTCCACTTCCGCTCCCAAGTTTTTCGACGTTCATTTACGCAAAATACAATTGACATTGTCGGCCATTTTTCTCATCGCAGTCCCTCGAGCTCCCCCCCCCGTCGCTTTCACCCCCCTTCATCCACAAACGTACATGCACAACACCCAGGCAGACCCAGGCTCGCCCCGTCCTGTCCAGTCAATCAGTACCTGAGACGTTACAAGCATTACAAGCATTGCATTCGTAGCCTCAGCACACTCACACTCTGCCACAGCTCACGGGGACAACACATTCCGCTCCCTTTCAAATCCTCCCACGCTTTTGTTACTTCTATTTTCGGACATCCCACATTGTGCTTCGTTTTTCGCACCTAATTGCCAAATCGTTGTTGCAGGCTTAGTTATCGAACTACCGACATCGTCATCTACCTCAACAAAGCGCAAGACTCCTCGGCTATCATTCGTTCCTTTAATCATAGTGTTTTGCGACAACGTGTGTGTGACCTCTATCGGCAACCCGACTCCCACAAAGGTTTAGTTTACACTGAGCTAATCATTCCTCATCCTCACAGGCAACCTAACTGCTTAAAATAACTGTCTACTACTCTTGTAAATCGCCCTCAAAGCAATAAGCGACCTGTAACCTGCGTTACTAACAAGCACAAAGTCCAAGCGCGTCTCGAGCCGCCTGCAACCCGACCTGAACCCACCTACCGCGCTTCTTTCTACAGACTTGTTGAAACCGGCGATCATTATTGCCCCGAAATTCCCGTGTACCGAACGTGTACCGACAGTCATAGCGTCCGACTCGCCGTTACCAACTAGTACAATACTTGACTCGAACATCTTCTCTCAGAGTGTCTCTAAGCACCCCACGTCTAATTACGACGTTCGCGAGAATATAGTGTCGACTACAAGGATCACTTCAAGCTTGTATACGTAACCCATGGCTTGTTCATGACCCTGGCGAACCTGAGCTCGCGCTGAAGAAGACTACGTAGCTGAACTGTGGCTTGTGGGAGGTTCTTAGGTCGCATTCACTACAGAACGCCGTTGATCGCCGTCCTGTGTGCTGCGCAACTTCTACCAGCTCCTATACTATTGACGACCCTTTACGGCTTTCATTCGACACGATGGCATATGATGACAGATACGCAGAACGACCCTACGCTGGCCCGGCTGCACGAGCTCCCCGTGGAGGCCCTGGAGGCGCATATCCACCGCCTCAGAGACAGTACGACCAGTACCAGGAGGATTATGGTTATGGAGGATATGAACAGTATGACGACGGATACGGCCGGGACTATGGCCCACCACCTCAAGACATGAACTACGGAAGAGGTGGTCCACCACCCAACCAAGGTTACCAGCAACAGGACATGTATCGAGGACCTCCGGGTCCGGGAAGAGGAGGCCGTCCACCGCCATCAAGAGGAAGAGGCGGTCCGATGCGTGGTGGACCTATGCCTCGAGGGGGAGGACCACCGCCGGGTCCTGGTAGAGAATATCCACCTCAAGGCCGTGGGGGTCGTCCGGGGCCTCCTGATCGGAATGGTACCATGGATTTCAATGGTAAGCGATGAGAGTCGGCAAGAATGTTTTCCCTGATAGTAATCGTATACAGGCAACCGACCAGGTCAACCCATGAGGAGTCCAGAAGAACAAGATTTTGGCAGCCCTTTCCCCGTGTTCCCTGGACACAGTCGACAGACGGATCGCGATCGTGAAAACCAGATCCTCGATCGTATGGCTGGATTAGATATGAATGGAAGACCGCCTGCTAGTAGAGGTCCAGGACCTGGTCCTAGGCAACATTCCTCGATGGATGACTACGGGCGTCCATCGATGGATAGCCAACGGAGTGGTGGACGAGGGTTTCCACCGCAAGGCTACCCCGATCCTAGAAGAGGACCACCTCCGTCCCAGAATCAAGGCTACGGTGATTATCACGATGATGGCTATGGTCCTCCCATGTCGCCTGGACGAAATGACTTTGGACCCCCATCCCGAGCCATGACCATGCCTGCGAATAATGAATATCCAATGCGTAATGCCATGCCCCCTCCCCGGATGGATAGCGCGAACTACAATGGACAAACTGGACAGCAAATGCCTCCACCGCGACCAGCTACGTCGCAGAGCAGTCGACCTACTCCACACAGGATATATCCAGACGAGGCCCCTCCTCTGCCAACAAATAATCTCGCCTTACAGCCTCCAGGATGGAATGATGAACCTGATCGAGGGTCGATAGGGGACCTGTACGATTCTTACTATGACCCGAGGATGAGTGGTGAGTCATATCCACCCGAGCAGTCACGAGAACACATGCCGGATTTCGAATCTGCACCTCCTCCGAGTCAAGGCAACCGGTCATCGTTTGATCAACAAATGCGAGCCCCTCCGCCTCAGGCAGGTATACCTCAGCCGGGGCCCGCCCGTTATCCGGAGATGTCACGAACTAAGTCACAACCAAATCTGCGTGAGCCCCAGTCCGCAGTATTCGAGATGGCAAACGATCATCCTCCCTTGCCTTCTGGTGGATTTCAGCCATACAGACCTGGCTTACCTAGTAATCCTGCAGCCACGAGGTCAGCCCAGCAGGTGAGTCCGCCAGCAAGTCGACCTGAATCTGGACCTCCAGCACCAACGGCACCACCGGCGCCCATCCGCCCCGGTCTAATGCCGAATTCCATGGTGAATATGAACGACAAACCTGCCCCCGTCCGAAATTATAACGGCACCCCAGCTGCAGCTGCTGGAGCTCTAGGACGTCCTTCACCTGCTCCCCAAACCAGTGCCCAGAATATACCTCAAAACGCGAGGCCTCTATCCCTTTCCGAAACACCGGTCACTCTTGAAGAGCTGGAGCGTCTGCGCGCTATAATCAAGAACGACCCTAATGATCAGCAGTCCGCGCTCACTTTGGCTAAGAAGCTGATAGAAGCAGCAGACGTTCTTGTACCTCGACTCCCTGACCCGAAGTCAAGGGCAAAATCACGCGAGCGTTATGTCATGGATTCGCATAAGATCCTGAAGAAATTGGTAACTGCGCAAAATCTCGACGCCATGTTCTTTTTGGCCGACTGCATGGGTAGGGGTACTTTAGGCCATGAACCTGACTCGAAGGAGGCATTCACACTCTACCAATCCGCAGCAAAACTAGGTCATGCTGCCGCTGCGTACCGTACTGCGGTCTGTTGCGAGCTTGGCAATGACGATGGAGGGGGCACCCGCAAGGACCCTTTGAAGGCAATTCAATGGTATAAGCGTGCGGCTACTTTAGGTGATACACCAGCCATGTACAAAGTCGGTATGATTCTTCTAAAGGGTCTACTTGGACAGCAGAGGAATCCCCGCGAAGCGATCGGCTGGCTCAAACGAGCTGCCGAGCGAGCCGATGCTGAGAATCCGCACGCGCTACATGAACTTGGTCTTTTATATGAGTCGGCCCAGCCCAATGATGTGATCATTCGAGACGAGGTATATGCCCTGCAATTATTCGAGCAAGCTGCTCACCTCGGCTATAAATTCAGCCAGTTTCGTCTGGGATGCGTGTACGAGTATGGCTCTATAGGCTGCCCTATCGATCCTAGACAATCGATTATGTGGTACAGTCGTGCTGCGACACAAGAGGAACATCAGTCCGAGCTGGCCCTCAGCGGCTGGTATCTGACAGGAAGTGATGGTGTCTTACAACAGAGCGACACAGAGGCATATCTGTGGGCTCGCAAAGCCGCGCAAGCCGGCCTAGCTAAGGCGGAATATGCGATGGGTTATTTTACCGAAGTCGGCATTGGTGTTCCAGCTAACTTAGAGGATGCGAAACGATGGTACTGGCGAGCAGCTGGTAAGTGATAAAATGTCATCTTACGAATAGCAAATAACATAGCTAATATGTGACAACAGCCCAAGACTTCCCTAAAGCCCGGGAGCGGCTTGAGGACCTGAAGCGTTCTGGCCGAAACGCCCCTCGCCAACGCGAGCGCATCACACGTAGTAAAATTGGCGGGAAACAGCAGGAAGGAGAGTGCACCGTAATGTAGAACATTCAGTGCACGACACCTGTACCTCCGCCAGAACCGCTCTGGGATATGGATGTCGATTCGGAGTGGTTGTTCCAACCCCACGCCTCCTCCCTATCTAGCACACCGGAGAATAAATCACTTCTCAGGCGCTTCCGAACGGGTTGGAAGGCCTCGGAGCCTGGTGAACCTTTTTTGCAAGGTACATAGACGAAACGAAGTAGATGCCTGAATAATAATGATGACTTGGAGAGAGTCAGGGGATAGATATGGGATGGGATGAGAAATTAAATATAAGCGATGTCAACTATATATAGCATGCCCTTTGGCCGTTGGAGGCGTGAAGGTAATTCACCAATGTATAATTGACGTCTTACGTTGCTGAGTCCCGAATTAAGGGTTGTGTCTTGTCAGTGTTCTAGCTATTGAGGCAACGTCATATGCGTCTCAGTGAAGACTAAGGCCAAGTACCAAGATCGCCCGACAACCAAGTCCAAGTAAAAATTAGATATTTGAGATATAAGTAATTATCCGTAGGCTGAACAAGGTACACTCCCGGTTTTACACTCTCTCTGTCTATCCGAACCAGACGCTTTACTATCATGTTAGGTTACTCGTAACTAGCGCGCACACTATCATTATATATGATCGCTTATGTGAACTCTAAGTTGATTTCTTGAGACATTAGGCCAATAGGTCTTATCTATAGAAGACCTAAGCACCTGCTCGGCCCTAGTCAGATCCATATCCTTCTGGCTCTTCCGTCAAGATGGAACCCCTTCTGACCAGCTGATGACCAGTCGGTGCGTGCTCCGAGAACGACTGTTTTAATTTGACCCTCTCTTGCGTCAATTTCTTATCGAACGAATCCCTCACCTTGAGAATTTTCTGAATATGTTCTAACAGCAGCTTCTTGCGTTCAAAAGTCGCAATTGTTCTAGCTGTGTTCAGAGTATTATATATCTCGCGCCCATTGAGGCTGCGATCCGCAAGGATCCTCACAGCTTGGCTTATGTCGTCTATCCCAATCTCATCCGCAGGGACCGTTCTCAGTGCCTGCGTCCACATCTCCCGTCGAATGGACGCGCCCGGGGGCGAGAATCCCAGCGCGAGATGGATGCGGGACTTCATCGCCCAGTCGAAGGTCTCCACGCGGTTTGTCGTCAGGAAGATGATGCCGGAAAAGTACTCGAGCTCCTTGAGGAAGATGGCCACCAGAGCGTTGCGCTGGGCGTTGCCGGACTTCTCTTCTCGCATCTCGAGGAACACGTCGGCTTCGTCTAGCAGCACGATCGCCTTCCACAGCGTTGCGTACTGCAGAAGTCTCCGAAGATTGCGCTCGAAGATAAACGACCTGTCACAATGAGTAAGACTCTCGACCTTGGAAGAAGAATGAGGAGGAGCGAAACTCACATTTGATCGGTGTCGAGACTGGCCATCGACGTGGAAATCAGCGCCCTATGCGTTAGTTCGGCCGACGACTCTGCGCTGAGCGTCTTTCCTGAGCCCGGCGACCCGTGAAGCAGCACGACCAAGCCCTTGCCTTTCTGCTCAGGTTGGTCTCGTGCGTTCTCCGGGTACGAGTGGGAGGTCACCAGGGCTTGAAGAACCACCTTCTGTTCCTCCTCGAGGATGAGTTTGTCCCACGCGTCATCCTTCCACTTCACGGGGCTCAAGTTCTCAACCAGGAAGCGACACCACTCCTTTTTGGCGAGCGAGTAGCCGATGACGAATGGAGGGCAGAACACTATTCTCGCTGCAGTCAGTAATTACTCTTTTGGGTGAATATTATGTCCCTGATGCATCCTCCCGAGACATGTTGGGAGTCATCAGGTTACTAGAAAGGGGAGAGAATGACTCCAGTGTGCACATACTGGGCTCGGGCTTGGCCTTGGCGATCCCCGGGGTCTTGGAGGCGTTGTCCTCCTTGAAGGTTGCTTTGTCGAGAATGACTCTCCCCGTTTCCTTGAGCCGAGTTTCCATTAGTACGGCATGTTACGGGGTTAACCCCCCCTTTTGGTATAGATAGGACGTACGGTATATGGAAGCCAAACGGCACCCGCGTCGGCCATGTCGTAATCCCACCACGACCATGGCGGATCTTTTAAGTATTGTGCCAGTCCGTCATAGCTCTGTGTAGAGCAGCCGCGAAGATCCAGAAATCTTTTCCCCCTCTTCTCGTACTGTGCCTCGAGGTTATCGTCCTCGATGAATCTCCTAGGGAATATCTCCAGGGCCATGATATTAGCAGGGTTTTCCGCTCCGAAGTCCTGTTTTTGTATCAATACGGTCTTGTGTGCGGCGTCCCCGACATCTGTCCCGTCGTAGTCGGTGTATCTGCAATGCACTTCGAAATAAGGGCCGATCTTCGTGTTCTCCTCGTAGACTGTCTTGGTGCAGCGCAATAGCCAACCTTTTCCCATTACCCGTGTGAAGAGGACGTCGCCGGGCCGAAAGATGAACCAGGCGGAAAGGTACGTGATTTGGCCCTGGCTTATCATGTTCAAGACTTTCGTCCGATCAGGTCCTATCTCGTTCTCCATGAACTGAAACAACAGGTTCAGATGCATGCGAGTCTCATTGTCGGTCGTCTCCTTCCGATACTCATCTAGCTCGTCCCAATAATGAACTAGCATTTGGAAAGGGTTCTTGATCTCAAAGGGTGACTTGAAGTCTGACGGAACGGCAGGGTATGATCCAACGACATGACGGAATGTGTTGAGGAGCTGGGGAGAGTTGATCTTGAGAGTGACGGATTTCGGTGCAGACTGGTCCTCGATTGTGAACTCACGGTTGATGACGAGCGCGTAGGTGTTGTCGGCGTGTCCCCTAGCCTCGTGCTCAAACGGATCGACGATTGGCTTGACCCTGAGCCGTCCTTCTTTATTAGGGATTGTATGGTAAGTCTTAAATTCACAGCGAGAGCCAGACTGGCTGCCAGAGGAGCTTGACACGGGGATTTCTGGTTGATTCGGCATTGCTAAGACAGTTCGTACGTATACAATCTTGTCCTGGATTAAGCTGAACAATAAATGAGAACGAATGACGAATTCATACAGGTGAGGGAAAATATACAGGCCGACAGCCTTCTCATCACCTCAGTACGTCCTCGATAAGATAGATAATATTTGCGGCTCATGCATCAAGCAGGCAGGCTGTGCGCTTCATCACATAATATGAGATACGCCAAGGCAAATACTTCACGGGGGGGTTGGTTCATCGTCTCTCAGCTTTCTTTAAGTGGCCTGACATATCCTCTTATATGGGTGTCATGATGTAGCTAAATCCGAACAGGTTAGTCGCCACGTAGGTCAAACGAGATCACCGGCTTCCCCGTCTGAAGGGAGAAGACCGGGGAGTAAGATGTCATGATTTCCCCGCTGTGATGCACGACTTGTGATACCTGCTATGCGTATGCGTAAGTCTGTAGATACCTGGACATGGATAGCCTCAACGCCACCCTAGAACACTGCAATATTATTGGTAGACATTCACAGATCATCCTACATTTGGTAGGATTTGGCCCCCAAGCAGTACCAGGCAAGCATATTACGGGGTCGCTATGTATGCGTATGCAGACCCCTTTCACCGCCAGACATTGCATAGGGCTGGAACGTGCGCTTTCTCGGCTAGGGAGATCAAGTATTTGGTCGTTATTTCTTCTTCCCTCTCACTGACCTGACTCTCTTCAACGTACCTACAACCACCAGATTATACAAATGCCGTAATCTACTGCTATGGACCTTGCTAGCTCCACACTTAGCCGCGGTCAGGGTCCTGGAACGACGGCCGCTCCCGGCGTCTTCGGCAAAGCAATCGATGAATTCCTAAGCGATCTGAAGGAAAAGCACAAGGAAGATTCCAAGAATCCGTTTCTACAAGCACTCATAGATCATGCCGAAACGCCACGTACAGATGATGGCGTATCGCAAAGCGAAGTATCAGCACAGGAGCTGCAGAGCTCCATCTTAGAACTTGATGCTCGAAAACGCGCTGGGAGGGGTTATCGACTGCTTCATCGGTTGAATCCCTTCCTAGACATCTTGAAGAATTTGATGAAGAAGTCCGAATCATTCTCTCAAGTCGCCCCGTTTGGCGTCGCTATAGCATTCATAGGAGCTCGCATCGTGTTGGAGATGGCCCTCGCAGTTGACGAATACCTGGAAACTGTCGTCACTGCCATGGAGCGGATTGCGGGGATACTGGAGGTCTACCAGAGGTTATCCTCGTCTCCTGATCTCGGTTCGCGACTAGTACATTCTTACAAGGCGATCATTACGTTCTGGTACAAGCTATCCAAAGTGTTATCATCCCCCAAGGCTAAGGGGATCATCCCCAGAGCTATGCTCACATCCTTGAAGAAAGAGACTGAGGACGCTCTCAAAAACCTGCAAGAAGACATGCATGTTAATTTAGGAATCTCCCAAGCAGCAGGTCTACTTATGGCGAACATAGACCGTCAAGCGAGAATAGACGCAGACCAAAGAGCTCTCAAAAGTGATATTAGGCGATGGATAATGGGCCAAAACGATGTCGACTTCAAAGGCGACTACGAAACGCAACTAGACATGCGATACAAAGATACGTGCACATGGATTCTTCAAGATCCGCGGTTTTTAGATTGGAAGAACTCTAGAGACAACACCTTGCTCTGGTATAACGCGCAGCCTGGATCCGGTAAAAGCGTCCTTGCGTCTGCAGTGATAGACTATCTGACTAAGGCCGAGAAGAAGGTGGCATACTTCTTTTATTCCTTCAGTAAGAACTCTAGTCGTCACGTTGCCGACGGCCTTCGAATATTGGCCCTACAGCTACTCGCTTTTGTCGGGACGCCGTCCGATAAGCTGGTGGACTTGTATGAGACAGAAACGCAATTCGCTCCTCATTTGAACAATCTTCGCACCGCAGCGAGTGTGGTGCACGAGCTCATGACTCGGACTGACGACCTTTACATAGTTCTTGATGGGATAGATGAATGCGGGGACGAAAAGGAGATGATTCACCTCATCGAAGGTCTCATTGAGAAACCAACTCTCGGTACGGTAAGATGGCTCTTCACGAGCCGCGTTTCAGAAATTGAGAAGACGATGCGAAAGCTTGAGGCAGTGGAGATACATCCCAGCCCAGAAAACATCCGAGAAGATATTCAGAACTATCTCTCGTTGAAAATTAGCTGCAAACACTGCCTTCAGGCGTGGACTGAAGAGTGCGACAACAATTTTCTCATCGCTAGGTTTGTTTCCGAGACACTTGGGAAGCTTACGAGCGAGGCGGACATCAGAGCGGAATTAAACATATTCCCGAAGAAACTCAATGGCTACTATATGCGAACTCTAGCAAAGATTGAGGCTCGGGGTCAGATGGAACAACTAGTCGCCAGGTGAGTCAAGATGCTATGCCTAGAAATGATTCGGTACTCTGACCTTCTTAGACGTATATTCCTTATCCTGGGATCCGCCCAGCAGACGATGACTATTGACGAATTACTCGATGCTCTTGCAATCCGGCGAGGAAGTCAAGATTACAGCACATTGCGGCTACCGAAAGAAGAGCTCATACGAGATCTCTGCGGGTCGCTTATTGTCATTGAACAACGTGCCCTGGAGTCAAACCAGAGTCCACACATCAAATTCTGTCATAAAAGTGTCAAGGATTTCTTCCAACAGGACCCGAAAACATGCGATTTTGGCGTTGACGAGTCGCTTCATAAATACTTCGTTGCTCCACCCAACGCCCACGAAGAGATCGGCCTGGACTGCGTGACCTACCTCATGTATGGAAGATACTCTAAACATATTGATCTTGGGTTCTTGGGCAACGTGATACCAAAAGAACATTCCTTTCTACGTTACGCAGCTACGTTTTGGTTCCAACATCTGGGAGATGAATCCATCGAGAAACCCTCTCCGGCCGCTGCGCTAGCAGTTAAGGAGTTCATTAGTAGCAAGAACTTCTGGAATTGCATGCGGGTGCAAAGTCATGTAGCGCCTTATTTATTCGGAAGATATACAAGTCATAGGCGTGGTTTCAAGATGGCCATCAGGGGCCGAGAGTGGAAGGGAGACGATAGCTTCGCGGTGCCGCTCCCAAATTGGCTGGGTGACCACTCTCCCGATGATCTTCTGAGGGACCAATCGCTCTGCCACTTTGCTGAGGAATGGCGTGAAGTGATTATCACACAGCCTCACGGATTAGACCAGTGCGTATCCATGAAGCCATTCGCCAACTCTTGCTGGCTCAAATCTCTCTCCAAGACTAGCACTGTCAGAACAGTAAACCTGGCCGAGACATTCGGTAGCGACGTCCTAACTACTTCTCGACTCCTTGGAGTAGGCTTTAGCGGGAAGAAGTTGTGCGTTGATATGGCATACCAAGCGAAGGATACTCCGACGGACGTGTTATGCCGTCTAAAACAGCAGTTATTCAAGGCTAACAGCCAACCCCAACGGTCACGCCAGACGATACCAATAGGCTCTAACATTTCGGAATGGGCGATTTTCCCTATGGTTGAAAATGGCGTCTCGCATGAGCTTGATGCATGGAGTGTCGATCCTTGTAACTTGGATTTGAAACTGACGAATTCCGGACACAGCGAACTAATCAAGGCACCCTCACTGCCTAAAGAGGTGAAGCGAATAGCACCTAATATGAGTTGGGAAATGCTGGCATATTATAACTATAATTATCGTGAGACGAGTTCCGAGGTCGATAGACTCATTCATGTGATTCATATGTCGAGGAAGAGTAGTAGGATGTGTCGGGGCCATGATAACGAAGAAGAAGATAGCGATGACTCTTCTGAGGCGGAGTCAGGTGAAGAAGAGTCCGACGAAGACGAATTCTCTGACGATGAAGATGAAGAAGAAGAAGAAGAAGAAGAAGATGATGATGATGATGATGACTCGTCATCAGAAGAATCCAGCGACGGATCCACCGCCGAAGAGACAACTACGGATGAATCTGATGTCGAAAGCCAGTCTGGCGATCAAGAGGATACCGATTGCTTAATAATCATATCTCAGGGCCATTCCCCGTACTGGACGAAACCGTGGACGCACCCAGCACTATTGTGGTCGAAAATATTGTGTGCAGTACATCCGACCCAGCCCATCGTGACATTCATGCATACACCGACTCAACTTGAAGTTATAAAAGGGGGAACACAGACGTCAATCAACATCTCAGGCCTTGCAGATGAACCGGAGGATGTCTTAGCTAGCTCAAGAGGTTCGTCCAAGATGCTCCAAATTCACGTATAAGTCTGACTAATCCATTACTCCAGAACTCCGTTTCTCTCGGTGTGGAAATTATCTCCATTGCCTCTCTATCGCATTCGCCCATAAGGATTTATACACCCAATGCACAGTAACAACTTCATCCCTCAAGTTCGCGCCCGAGGAGGGCGACGCGACCAAAACGATAACGGCATCCCAAACAAGCCGCATCGTCCACAACCTCGGAGACCCGTTGGGGGCCATAGAGCCCCCGTTCGCACTGACGTATTGGTGCGACAACTACGTCATCGTCGCTTTGCCTCACCTCACCTGCAATCCCAAGATCCTCAAGATCGCGCTGGACAGCGACAGTGGCGGGGCATCGAACACGGTCTCGACGCTGCGCAACCCAATCTACTTCCCGTCGTCTACTCCCCGCCGCGACGCCCGTCTCGTCTACAGGCCGAGCAGCAAGGACTCGGAAGGGTACATATTCCTGGTCCTCAACGCCGTCCCGACAGCGAAGGGCGGCGCCGCGTCTGACACTGACACGGGCTCGCCCGTGACTGCCTTGCGCTGGGGCGTCTCGGACGAGGACGGGTGGCGCCCCTGGAGCGACGAGGAGGATGGCAACTCGTCTGATTTGCTGAAGGACTCGCCGCTCTGGAACTTCATGCGCGGGAACTTCGTCGAGAGCGGCAAGCCGTTTAGTGTGCCTGTCCGATCTGGCCTGAACTGGACTCGGAAGTCGTTTCTGAGCTGTTCTTGATGTAGATTGAAAGGCGCTTTTGAGAACTTACGACTGATTACTACCTACTACCTGATTTTGGGAGAAGTGTCTGACTACCTAGGTATTGTTATTCTCTTCAAGGCTAGCTAGCTTAGGTTGAAGAACACCTTCTCTATGGTAGAATACCCTAACACTCAGTCTTCCTACTGTGGTGGCAACGAGACTATACAATTTTAGGGGCATATATTGGTGCCTATGTAATCGGTGTGTTAGACTTGGATAGTCGGACGGGTTTCAAGGTTAGGTATTCACCGGCCGACACGATTATTTGATTACCTGTTTCGTCAACTCCAATTCTAATAGTGGAAATGTAAGCTGAAAATATAAAATCTAGCTTAGCTGAATTTAAGGTTATGATTGATCTACGTCTTTCCGAGCAAACGGATGGTCTATACAGCTACATTAATAGAAACCACGAAACATTAACTTTAATGCTAAATACCATTGTTCCGCCTACCACTAGAAATAACTGCCAGTCGGAAACCCAAGAACAAGCCTCAATTGCCTCGGTTATGGCATTATTCAACTTGCATTGAACCAGGGAACTTTTTATAGCCAATCGCGAACGCCAATTCTAGCTATCGGAGCTATCTGGTGGGGTAGAGACGAGCTATTATCGTAGAAACTACTCACGTCATCGTCATCGTCATCGTCATCTACCGTCCATTACCTATTCTTATACATACGCAAGCAAGCAAGCAAGCAAGCTTCAAAAACAAGACACGTTGAAGACGGTGTAGCTTTGATTACTGCTACTGCTACTTCTTCTTCTGCCGCTACTTTCCCCCTTGAACTACAGAAACGGAAGCCCTGAAGAGACCATTAAAAACAGCCTTGGCGTTCTCTTTTCCCTCTTCCACCTAGCTAGGTGTCCAAGGTGCCCGGCATGGCGACTGTCAGAGCCGCCGCCCCGATCCTCCGCGCACACCCCCTCCGGCCTTCCTCGGCGCGGCACAGCGGGCGAGTCGGAGGCGCAGGGTTGACGTGCGTACGCTGGAAATCGGGTCCGTACGGATACACGCAGGCGAAGGCGCTCGTGTTCAGCCAGTACGGCGAGCCCAAGGATGTCTTGAAGTGAGCCTCGCTAGCTTTCCTCTCCTCTCTCTTACTTTGTCTCTGTCTCATTTCTAGACTCTTGTATATAGCAGGGTGGGTTCGCAGGCAGGGCAGGCTGTGCTAATTGAATTGACGACGGGGCGTAGATTACACACACACTCGGTCTCGCCCTCGCTCCCCTCGTCCTCGGTCCTCCTGCGCACCCTCGCCGCGCCCATCAACCCCGCCGACGTGAACACGATCCAGGGGACCTACGGCGTTAAGCCGACCTTCACGTCGCTGATCGGCACGGCGGAGCCCTCGGCGCTGCCCGGCAACGAGGGCGTCTTCGAAGTAGTCTCGACGACGTCCTCGGGCCTGGCCAAGGGCGACTGGGTGATCCCCGCGAAGACGGGCTTCGGCACGTGGCGCACGCACGCCGTGGCACCCGCCGACGCCGTCATCAGGGTCGACAGGGAGGGGCTGGCCGCGCGCCAGGTCGCCACCGTCAGCGTCAACCCGTGCTCGGCCTACCGCATGCTGCGCGACTACGCGGCGCCGCCGCTGCGCGAGGGCGACTGGTTCATCCAGAACGGCGCCAACAGCGGCGTCGGCCGCGCCGCGGTCCAGCTCGGCCGGCTGTGGGGGTACCGCAGCATCAACGTGGTGCGGGCGCGCGAGGACCCCGCGGCCACGCGCGCGCTGCGCGACGAGCTGCTCGCCCTGGGCGCCGACCACGTCGTCACCGAGGAGGAGTTCCTGGCGCGCGGGTTTGGGGACCGCGTGGCCGAGTGGACGCGCGGCAGCGGCGGCGGCGTGCGGCTGGGCCTCAACTGCGTCGGCGGCAAGTCCGCGCAGGCCATCGCCCGGTCGCTGGGCTCGGGCGGCACCATGGTCACGTACGGCGGCATGGCCAGGCAGCCCGTGGCGCTGCCCACGGGCCTGCTCATCTTCAAGGACATCCGCTTCGTCGGGTTCTGGCTGAGCCGGTGGGCCGACGGCGACAGGGCCGCCAAGGCGAGGACGGTGAACGAGATCCTGGACTTGATGCGCCAGGGCAAGTTCAAGGACACGCCTGTTGTCGATGTCCCCTGGGACTGGGACACCAAGGAGGCCTCGCTGAAGGAGGCGGTGCAGGGGACGTTGGAGGGGTTTAGGGCTGGAAAGGGGGTTTTCGTGTTTGGAGACACGTGAGAAGCGAGTCTCGTGTATAATGAGTGCATCGTGTATTGATATGAGGAGGCATGCAAACTAGAGTCGCGGCCGCGAGAATCTTGCTGTCCCTACTCATTCTTGTTCGTTACGTTACACCGACATGGCATCAGGCGTATGTGCTGCTACAACTAAGTCGTCGATACTTTTGGCATTGGGAGAATGGTATATCCACGCTCGCGGACAATCCACTATGACGATGACGGGAGGTGGTCAGTTTTTGGCATCACTGTTTCAAAAACACATTCAATGGTTCTCATAATCTCCTGTACACCGTTGAGCCCTCTAAACTAGCCCTCGATCGCCCCGAAGAGAGAAAACAAGAAACCAAACCTCCAACACCTGGGGACCATCCATTCATGCAATTCCTCCATTCGGTTAATTCCGTCTTGATCCCTGCGCTGATAAATGATATTGAAGGAAATCGCTTAAGCACACTTCCTGTCATCTCTTAGCTGCATCCTCGCCGATCGCTTCATGTTCCTTCCCCCAAAGCATAGAAGCTGTGGTAAAAGGGAGTAGAGTGAACTTGAGACCGGCCTCCGTCTAAAATTTGGGTTCTGAATCTCAGTTTTCGTTGGTTTGCGTCTTAAGAGTCGTTCTTTTCTTTCTCCTATTTCGCAGCCGGAGAGGCGTAATTCTTGGTCCAGTCTCTAGCTGTTGCGATGGCCTTGTTCTCATCCTCCTTCCAGCTCTTTGCGACATCGGCGGCCAGCGGATCATCGGGGTTGGGTGCGCCGAGCAGCGCTTGGATCGATAGCAGGATTGTACGGATCTGAAGAGCGGGTGACCAGTTGTCTGGAGAACGAGGCATCAGCCGAAAGTCTAAACGCGAGCTTCCCATTGTTTTATTGCAGCACTTACTCTTGAGCACATCTAGGCAGATCCGGCCAAGCTTATCAACGTTGGGATGGTAGATCTTCGTCAGGAAGCGAATCTTAGGCGGGACCATCGGGTAGTCATCGGTGAGGAATAGCTCGAGTTTAAAGATACCACCTATAATATCACCGGGCCGTCTGTCAACCATGGGTCGTCCGTCACATTGCGAGTAGATAGACCGGTGTAGCAGGGGTTTGCTTACCTTCGTATGGCGATCCGGATGGGCCGTAGATTTCAACGTCGAAGTAACGGAGGTTGTCTTCATGAGGCACCGCGCTGATACCAGGAACGCTACAAGCAAAAGACTACAGTTAGCGACGCTGCGCAAGCAAGTGGTGGCCAGGTGTCTCGTACGGCTCCGTCATGAGTCGCTCCGTCTCCTTCACGATGCGCTTTGGCAAGGCCATCTTCGCGATCTCTTCTCAGACAAGCTGTAGCGTGCAGATGTGATTCGCTTGAAAAGAGCCGCTGATCAATATTGGTACTACAGATAGCCTGTATTAGAGCATGTTAGTTGAGGCTTCCGAAGGACATAGTATCGCCAAGTCTGTCTAAGCCAGAGGGAGATAAGGCTGCACGAGAGCAGGGAGACATCATGCCAAGAAATACTGGACGAAGGAGGGGTACAGTACTTTGCTGTCTTTGTAATGTCTGTATAGTATGAACGGGACCTCGGGATGGGACCTAGAGCATAGAAGAGAGAACAGTATTAGGTATGTAGTTTATGAGAGAAGGGTTTCTCGCATAGAATGCCCAATACAGATCAAGTTTGGCTGTGGTTCACCTTAAAAGCACCAAACACGTGCTCCCTGCCTGACTACCCAGGAACTAGATACCTCATAGATAGATGGGGTTTAATATGTAGACTACATATGTACCTACCCGCCCAGGTACGATGGAACTTTCACCGAGCAGTGCCGCTTTTACCCCGAGCCGACCTGAGCAAGACCCGCTTTTGTACATAGGTATATACTTTAAGTAGGTACCTAAGTAAGTACCTAGATGAGTACCGTAAGGTAACAGCTATCCTTCCAAACAGAAATTCTACTTTCTTGAGCTCTACGAATGTAATAAAGGTCTAGGTCAAAAATATTATATATGTTTGCAGGATTTGATGTTTGCAGGATTTGCGAAAACATACAAGTTACTTAAGTAAGTACCTAATACAAGATGACTAGTGTTGTTTTTGTTGTTGCTATTTGTAGCCTGATACTTCGAGGTAGATCAAGATAATACAATACATAACAGTGGCTTATAGACCTGAAACCAAAAGGCTCAGCGTTATACTGCCCCCTTGGCTCCTCTAGAATACCACACAATATAGCACAACAACTAGGCATAAATGCTGCGATCATCCCGAGTTTTCTTCTCTGAATGCTTAGGTATCTAGGTATCAATGTTACTCTCTCTTTTTCGTTTCAATAACCTCTCCAATCTAGTCGCAGTATTAAACACGCCGTTGGTGGCGGCGCCACAGTTCTTGCATGATGGATCCTTCCTGTACCTCCCAAGGGCGCAAGATTCGCAGAAGTAGTGCCCACATCTCGTAATAACGGGGGATTTGTATGGTTTCTCGCAAATAATGCAAACAAAGGGTATATTTGCTAGCATTTTCTCATCATCGTCCTCGTCCTGTGCTCCGTTGTTGGGCCCAGTCTTGTTGTCCTGGCCCTTGTCCTTGCCCTGCTTCTGGGCAGCGCTTGAGACCACAGTGCCTCCTAGATCTTTCCTGCCTTTTGAAACTGTCTCCCACTCTCGGTCAAGCTGCCAACCTCGTTTCACGTCGCTCCGGTCATGGAGAAAGACGCAAGAATCGCCAAATCCACACCAGCCACTTCTTTGATAATCTTTACAGATATCCGGAGCAAAATCGGTTGTAGTTGTTATGCGAACATTTGTCGAGGTCCGAACAGGTCCCTTTTTAGTGGGCTCATCTTTCTTGGCGGGCTCATCATACCAGTTGCTGCGCTTCGTAGCATCATTCGCGTCGGTTAGAGGAGCCTTTCGATCGGCTTCGAAACGAGCAACGGAATGTGTGTTTTTAGTTTCCTTGTCCGCTGAGGCAGACGCAATAATCGGAGCGTCGCGGCGTCTGCGCTTCGCTACTGACGGTCTTTCGTCCGAGGAGCTATCTGAATGGTCTGAAGAGTCGTCGGAACGGCGTGTGTCGGCTGAGGTCGTTGTAGACGGCGCTGGCCTTTTTCGGATGGCTGCTTTTGCACGCGATCCCCTGGACTTGAATAGAATAGGCGCGAGGGGTGTTACCTCTCCCGCAGTTGGGACCGTTGAATCCATAGAGGATGTATGATCCAGTTGACTGGGGGGGAAGGGGGGGAGAAGACGAATTGATGTGGGGATGGTTATTGCTACCCAGGGTGGCAATTATAGATCAAGCAGAAGTCGAAGTTTTAGTCAGCCCGTGATGACTGAGCAACAGTGTTGATGTGTTGATGTAGAAACAAGATCCAGGTTATGTACCTAAGTAGGTGGGTAGGTACACTGCATAAGTGTAGCTTCTCACCTGGCAGTCACCCGGCGGTCACCTGGCGGACGACAGGGTAAGCCGAACCTAACTGCATAAGTAAACAAAAGCGCCGAGTGCGCTAAGCCCAATTTGTGGAGCTGAAAAGGCTAGTGTAGCAGTAAATGCCTGCTGTCTTGGCAATCTGTATTGTATTGTATCTCGTTGTATCTTGGTGTAGTAGTAGTTATAGATAAAATAAATCCTATACTATAACTACTGTATATAAACAGCTACATATGGCTACTTATAATAGGTTTATGTAACGGACCTGTTATACATCAATATAACGGGTTCGCCTTTAGGGTCTTGATTTGCAGGTAATAATAGGATTCTCAATGGTAGTTCGTTAAGGAAGTTTTTGGGGTACTTCTACTACTGTGCATTAATAGAAGTCTTAAAGGTTTAAAAATAATAAATGTATTAGTGCTTAGCAGTTATAAGAAATTAATAGCTAAAAAACTAGAACTAAATAAGTAATTAAATATAGAAAATATATAATTATATAAATAAAAAAAAAGTAAAAAAAGTAATAATTCTTTTTAGATTACTATAAGTTTAGTAAGCATTAAATTACTATAAGCTTAGTAAGCTTTAAATTACTGTAAGCTTAATAAACTAAATAAGTTATTATATAACTTTAGCTTTAGCTAGCAAAAAAAAAAGTGCAAAATATATATAAAAGCATTAAGCTGCTTTAAAAGCTACCTTTATGCTAATTTTATAATACTATTTTTTTTCTTTTAAAATTGTTGTTTTAATAATTTTTTATAAGTATATAACAAACTTGTTATATATTAATATAACAGGTTTGCTCTTGAGGTCTTGATTTGCAAGTAATAATAGGATCTTTAACAGTAATTTATTAAGGAGGTTTTTAAGGTACTTTTATTACTATGCATTAATAGAAGTTTTAAAGGTTTTAAAAGTAATAAATATATTAATGCTTAGCAGTTATAAAAAATTAATAGCTAAAGAACTAGAACTAAATAAGTAACTAAATATAAAAAGTGCATAATTATATAAACAAAGGAACTAGTAGTAATAATTTATAAATATTATTTTTTTTAATAAACTTAACGCTATATTATTTTAAGTTTAAAGCTTAATAAACTTAACGCTTAAGTTTATTAAGTTTAAAGCTTAATAAACTTAACGCTTAAATTTATTAAATTTATGCATTAAACTTTTATAGTAGTTTAAATATATATTTTTTTAATAAATAGAACTTTTTTTATGTATGCTTTTTTTATATTTAGCTTTTTAACTAGCTTAGTTAGCTTATTTTATAATACTATTGTTTTTTTTTTATAATTGTTGTTTTAATAATTCTGTATTTTCTTTTTTGTAAGTTTTTTTCTTTTATTTTTTGTTTTTTGTTTTTTGTGCTTATTATGTTTAGTAAAGTTTTTAAAAAACTTTGCTTGTTGCATTTTAAACAAAAAGCTTAACAAAATTTTGCTTTGCTTTTTTTTATTAAACTAAAATTAATTAAAATAGCTTTATGCTTTTGCTGCAATTATTATAGCATAAAATGTTTAATGTTAAAATTTAATTCTAATTAATGTATTAAATATATTACAATTAAATAAGCAAATTATAATGCTAAAAGTTTGTTTTTAAAGCAAATGTAATAGCTTATTTTTTAGCATAAAAAACTAAAAAATAAATTAAATTTGCTAATAAAAAAGCATAAAAAAATAAGTGCAAAAATCTGCTGTTTTAAGCAACAAAAAAAACTATAGCAAAAAAAAATAACTATTACTATAGCTTATAGTTTAAATAGTTTAAAAAAGCTTAAGTAAATTAAAGTAAAAAAGCGCTATATAGCTAAAAAACAAAAATAGTGCATTAAAGCAGCATAGCTATTACTAGTTATTTTTTTAAAGTTTAATTAAAATATATTAAATGTTTTATTTAAAAATAATTTTTTTTTTTTAGCTTTAATTAGTTAAAATATTAATAGTAAAACTAGTTTATAATTATTTTAGCAGTTTTTAAGTGTTTTTTAAGTTTTTAAATATTATTAGTATATAAATATTTTTTTTATTTAATAAAATATTTAATGTTATTATTGTTTTAATAAAAATTTAATATATTTTTAACTTTATAAATGTTTTAATTTGTTTTTATTTTTAGTTATGTTTTAATAAGTGTTTTAATAAGTGCTAGTTTTAATAAAGAAATATAAAAAATAAAGTAAATTTATATGTTTTTTAGTAATAATAGTTTATAGTTAGTAAGTAAAATAATTTTTTTAATTTTAAAAAAGCTAAGTTTTTTAAATTTTAATTTATTGCTTAGTTATTTTGTTTTAATTTAAGAAATATTAATGTTTGCATTTTATTTTTGTTATAACAAGTAAACCTTGTTTTTTTTTTTAAAAATTAATTCTTTAGTTCGTTTTTTGTTATAATATATTAATATTTATTATTATAAAAACTAAAAACGTAGTTATAATTTAGCTTGTAGCGTTTTAATTTTTGTTGCAATAGTTTTTGCTTAAAGTATTATAGTTAAAATAGCAAATGCTTTTATTAATGTTTTTTTTTGTTTTTTAATAATTGTTTGTTGTTTATAAATAGCTTTATGCAAAAATATGTTTATATTTTTATTTGTTAATATATTATATAAAATTTATACTATTAATAATAGTTTTATTTAATTGTTTTATTAATAGTTAATATAATTTTATAAATATTGTTTTAATATTTAGTTTAGTTTTTTTGTTTGTTTATTTGTTTATAAATAGTAAGCAGTTAAAAACTTTAGTTTAATACTAATAAGTTTAAAAAAACTAGTTTTAAATTTAAAAGTAAATAATTTATTTTAGTTTAAAACAATTTTTTTTAATAGCTTATGCTTATTTAAATATTAGTATATAAAAGCATATATAAGTTATTTAGCTATTATATTTTTTTTAAACAGTAAAAAGTAAGCATATTTAGTAAGTTTATTAATAATAATTTATATTTTATTATATTATACTTTTATAACTAAATTAGTTAATAAAAGTAATGCTATAATAAAATTTTAAGCAATAGTATGCTATGTTTATTTAAGTATTTATATAAGTTATAGCAGTTTATAAAGCTTATGTTAAGCTATTTTAGCTTTATTACAAATATTGCACTTTTTTATAATAAATTTAACTATATTTTATAGTTTTAAAAAATTGTATTTTTTTTATAGTTATTTAACTATTTTTGTTGTTTTTTAGTATTTATATAATAAGTATTCGTAAAATTTCTTAATAAACTTGTTTTATAAAAATTCTAATAAATAAACTTTATATTTATATATTAGCTTATTATTTTTTAATTTTTTGTATTTTTGTAGCTATGCTAACTTTTTTAAGTTATAAGCTTATTATAGCTATATATTTATAAGGTTTTTAAGTATAATTTTAATTTTTAGGCTTTTATTTTTTTAAAAATATAATACTTAAATGTTTTTTTTTAAAACTTTAAATTTTTTTTAACTTTGTTAGCTTAGTATGTTTGCTTAAATGTTTTTTTTTTTTTTAATATAGTATATTTTAAAATTAAATTTAAAAAAAAAAACTATTTAATTTTTATGTTATTTAATAATTTTTTGCGTAGTTATAAATTTTGTTAAGTTTTAATAATTTAAATAAATTTTAATTAGCTTTATAGTTTTTATAAAAAATAGTTCTTACTTTTTAAGTGCTATAATAATTGCAAGCAGTTTTTTATTATATATAAAGTATTATAATGTTACGTTTTATAATGCTTTAAAGTAATAAGCTATTAAGTGCTATTTTTTGTTATTTTTTAGTTGTTTTAAAACTTTTATAATTATATTATTTAAAGCATTTGTTTTTAGCTTTTTTTTTTTCTATAGATTAAATAGTTTAACTATAAAATTAAAAATAACTTTTAGTTTTAGTTCTTTAAAAGCTTTTTAGGCTTTTTTTAAAATTAAAAAGAATTTTTTTTTGTATTTTTTTTTTATATACTTTATAAAGTAAAATGTTATTTTTTTAAAGTTTTAAATTAATATTTAAATATAATTTAAAAATTTTAATGCTTGTTATATATTTATAACAGTAGTTAAATTAGGTATTTTCTAATTTTATACTATGTTAATTTTTAATTATTAAATCTATATTTGTTTTAAAATAATTGTAAATCTTAAAAAGTTAATTTTTTATATATATTATATATATTTTTTTGTGTTAAGTTATAATTTTGCTTGTTTAAGTGTTTTTAATACTTAAATTATATGTTTTTTATATTTTTTTAATGTTTTAAAGTAAATTAAAATATTATTTAAGTAAATAAATATAAATTTGTTTAAAAACTTCCGTAAAATTATTATTATTATATATTAAAAGCTAGCTAATACGTTTTATAGTTCTTATAGCATAACTATATATTTATATAGTTTATATACTGTTTATATAGCAGTTTTTTATTTTTTTTCTTTAGCTATTTTAATAGCATAATATTTATTTAAAATATTAACTGCTATAAATTATTCTGCTTAACTAATGTTTTTTTTTATAGTTATTAATAAAGTAAAAAAGTATTTATTTGTAATAATAATTATGTTTAATAATTAATAGTTAATTATTATTTGCTATATTAGTTTTTTTTTTTTATTAATTAGTTGTTTTTTATTTTTTATTTTAAGTACTAATACTATAAAATATTTAACAAATAACTAAAATTTTTTTAGAAATCCTTTTGCTAAATTTTTTTAAATGTATTTTTATAAAACGTTTGTTTTATTTAAGCTTATGTAGTATATTTAATAAAGCTTTAATTAATATTTTTTCTTAATAAAAATATAGTAGTTTTATAGGCTATATTTAGAAAGTTCTTTTTTTTTTTTTTTTTTAAATAGTTTATAAAATCTGTAATATATTTTTAGTATTTTGTTTAGAATTTTTTTTGCAATTTTTCTAATTTTTTTGCTTTGTTTTTTGCTTTTTTAATTAATAGTTTTTGCTTTTTATTAAATCAAAAGGTTGCTAGTTTTTAACTATAGTATTTTTAAAATAATGTTATAATTAAATATATTAGTAATATTTAATATAATTTGTTTTTTGTGTTTTTATATAAATATATTAAAAAGTTTAGTTTTTTTAAATATATAATTATTATTATAGCTAAAAGTATTTTTATTAAATTTTTTAATCTTTTAGGATTTTTGTTTATATTTTTAAGAAATTTTATTTTGTTTTATTACTTTAAATAAAATTATATTAGTTTATGCTTTTAAGTTAATTAAAGTATTATATTTTTTTTTTTAATATATAAGTTTAATTTTAAATTAGTTTTGCTAGTTATTATATTAAACTTTATATAAGGCTTTAGTTTTTTTAGCTATTTGTTGTTTTTTTAGTAAGTGCTTATTTTATTTTTTAATTTTTTTTTATAAAATATTTAAATGCTTGTTTTATTTAGTATTTTAAATGTTATTATATTTTGTTTTGTTTTTACTTTTAGTTAAGCTTTAAATTGCAGTTTTTAAGCTTTTTTACTTTTAGCAATTATTTTTTAATATAATTATGCTTTAATTAGCTAATAATATTTATAGCAGTTATTTTTACATTTTTTTAAAATAGTATTATAAATATAATTAAAATTTTTCTTAAATATTGCAAATTTTTATAGATTTTTATAGTAAATTATAGTTATAACTAATTATTTTAATTTATAAAAGTTCTATATTTTTATTTTTATAATTTATTTAAAAAACTAATTATTTTTTAATTTATTAAGTAAGTATTAATAGCAATAATATATTATATAGCAATTTTATAGTATTTTATTATGTTTTAAATCTTTTAAGCATAAAATATTATTATTATTTTTTATTATAGTTTTATTATAGTAGTAATTTTTAGCAATTAATTAAATTGCTAGTTTTAGTTTTTAAAATATATTAGTTTTTGCGTTAATTATTAATGCTTTTTTGTTTTATTATATTTAAAGCAGTTTAAGCTATAAAAATACTTCGTTTATTTTTATTAATTCTTTTTTTGTAATGTTTTTTATAACTTTTAATTTTATTTGTTTTTGTTTTAAAGTTTTATAAGTTTTGTTTTTTTAAGTTTATTTAACAACTAAATATTTTAATAATTTATAATTAGTTTAATAACTATACTATTTATAGTTATAGTTTTATTTTTTTAAATATAACTTTTTTTTAAGCTATATTTTAAGCTTTAATAGTTTAAAGTTTTTATAGTTTTAT